>CM038011.1:10600102-10886927 GCA_021234005.1 Nephelium lappaceum | reverse complement strand
ATCATCAGATGGATTTTTTGTCCTGATTTTTTTAAAGTTAAGAGTTACCAACTATAGAACCATTGTGTATATGTGTGCGTACATATATATTATATATCATCCTCTAAACTATAAATATATGATGAAATAAATTGTTCAATTGTTCAGTCTATAGTTACTAGTTGATTCTTCATAGGTACATAATGATTTTTTTTTTTTTTCATCAGAACTCCTTGAAGTCCTTATCAAACTCCTTGGTTAAGTCCCACTTAAGAAATTTAAGATGAAAAGTTTAATTTGAATAAGTACCAAACTTAACAAGAGAAGAAAAGATTTGTTGTTGAGTCATCATCAAAACCTCATAGCATGTTGTTTTGCCATCAACCTTTAATCAAATTCCTAAAAAAATAAAGACACTCTATGTTTCTATATATCACTTTATGTATTGTAATTAATTAATCATTTCCTAGTTTGACATTAATAGAAGGAGACCAAAATAGAAGGCGGACAACTTTATCAGTAGGAAATGCATCTGTGGAGAATATATAACAATTAAGAGTCAAAAGATATGCATGGACGGAAGGTAAAGATTCCAAGGCAAGTACAAAGAACAAAATATTTGGAAATAGCTCCTGTTCCGTATGCTTATTTTTTCTCTCTATTCCCATCTTTATTGTGATCTTAATTTCTATTCCTAAATTGATTTGTCTAATAACAGAATATCTTCAGGCCACGAAAATGGTTTCTTTCAAAGTAATTTCAACCCCATTTGCAAGGCTTTCCTTTTTCACATTTTGCAAAGTCAATGAGATATATCATTTAATTTGTAGACAAAATCGTTATTGGAAATTGACACCAATTTGTATTGTGTTATATACCAAAAGAGTCTTCTAAAAATTTTTAAATGCCTTTGCAGACAACAATTAATTCGTATATATTTCTTTCAATGCATTTGTTATAAATATATGTTTATAATGAGCTAGCACAAGCAATAGTATAGCCACCAAGAAAATTTAAATTAATTAATGCTTAATTTTGTAAGCAACAACACAAAAAAAAAAAGAGATCATGTTACCCGAAAGATGAAATAGAAGATATATCGAAACAAAGGAATCAAAAAGCGAAAGAGAAGATATATAGGATAAATGATCTTTGAGGAATAAAGTAATTGGTTGTCCATTCTCATGCACTTGGAAGTGTGAAAAAACCATCAATCATTATCAAAATCATATATACTCAGATAAGAAGAAATCCTGCATCTGCATTGCAAATATATTTCAGAAGTCAAATTTTTTCGCCTCAGAATCGACAGGGCTGCACAATAAAGGTCTAGTTATTATTATTATATTTTTAAAAATTTTTTGGCCGCATCAAATTTATTCAAACATGCTTAATTATTTTATAGTAATTATTATGAAATTTCGTAGTAATTTCATCTAACTAGTGAAAGGCATATTATAATTAGCATTGGTTAAGTGCATGCATGCAAATATATAATTTCAAGAGAATAATTAGTGAAAGGGGAGATGATGTCTAATTTTCTATGCTATCTATGCCATTTCTAGAACCTATAATAATTAAGGATGCTGTACATGTCTGTGTGAGAGAGAGAGGGATGCTTTCTAATTGAATACCTGATGTGCCCATAATTAAATTAAAAAAACAATGGCTTAAACTAGATGAAAATTATGTAACTAATTTAAAACAATGTGTGAACACATGTCACAAGATAAGTCAGTGAGTCGCCATCATATTGTCCAAAAAATAAAGAGTTTGGTTAATTTATTGGTTGGATAAGGTATTTGATTATCAATAACAACTCTTGGATATTCTTCAATAATTATCCTTGTGAACAATTCGAGAATTGTTATTAAGGTTATTTGATCATACAATCCTTGGATATTCCTCAATAATTATCTTTACAACCAATTTGAGAATTGTTATTGATGGAAAATCTTATCTAAACAGTAAAATTGTCAGACTTAAAAATAAAATAGAGATAAGAATCAAGGTGACGTCTAAATGAGATGAGTTCAGTTATCCACTTGTTCAGATAAAAATGGAATAGAGGAACCTTCCTTTCTTGTGTTCTTTGAAGCTCTCTCTATTATTTAATTGTACTGCATTGTCATTCTCTATATAAAGACCTTGGTTTCCATGCAACATATAATCACAAGCACCATATAGTATAATATTGAAGTTGTATAAGAAGCAAAGAATGGCTGCCGTTTCCGGCGATCCGAGCAGGCTCAACCGTCAACTTTCATCAGGCAAGAACAGTCATGGAGTTGTCAATATTGAAGAAGTTGAAGGCCTAATCAAGTATACAAAAATGGCCAAGTCGAAAGGCCTCCAGCCATTCCTAATGTCCCCTCCGCCGTGGCATTGGATCTTGGAGTCGCAGCGAGAGATGTATTTATAGATAAATACACCAATTTATGGGCAAGAATTTACGTCCCAAATTGCTCTGTCAAATTGCCTTTTCTTGTATACTTTCATGGTGGTGGATTCTGCATCGGGTCGGCAGCTTGGAGTTGTTACCATGAGTTCCTAGCAAATCTTGCATCCAAAGCAGGCTGTGTTATCATGTCTGTAAACTATCGGCTAGCCCCCGAAAATCGTCTCCCTGCTGCTTATGAGGATGGTATAAGCAGCCTTATGTGGGTTAAACAACAAGCTTCATGCGGGTCTAATGAGCACAGATGGTGGCTAAACCAGTGCAACATCTCTAGCTTGTTCTTAGCTGGGGATAGTGCCGGTGCCAATATAGCTTATAACGTAACCACAAGGCTGCTGGGGGTCCAATTACAAGCCATTGTGTCTTAAGGTACCATATTGATCCAACCTTTCTTTGGAGGAGAAACAAGAACTGAGTCCCGAGAAGCATAGCACTCAGCCACCAAATTCAGCTCTAACTCTATCAGCTTCCGATACGTATTGGCGATTGTCACTGCCTTTAGGGGCTAATAGAGACCATCCATGGTGCAACCCTTTGGCAAATGGCGCACCCAAGTTGCATGAATTGAAGCTTCAGGCCATGATGGTTTGCATATCAGAGACGGATATACTGAGGGACAGGACCTTGGAGTTTTGCGCTGCCTTGGCTGGTGCTGGTAAGAGGGTGGAAAAAGTGGTTTACAAGGGAGTTGGACATGCATTTCAAGTTCTCCACAATTCTCACCTCTCCCAAACTCGAACACAAGAAATGTTGTCTCATCTTAAAGCTTTCATCAACCAATAACCATACAATACACTGTTTAATATGTCAGCACAGTCTATAATGCATTTGGGTATAGATGCACTTCTAATCTTAACGTTTAATTTTCAATAGATCAGATCTAAGAGCTGAAATTTAATTTTCAACTAATTAGTTTGCACTCTTAGATCTGATTCATTGGAAATTGAAAGATAAAGATTCCAAATGCATCCATATCTAAGTACACTGTAGAATGTACCCTATATATTTCCGCATGTAATTATAGAATGTTAGGATGTGTTAGTGTTTAGACTTTGGTATTGTGTTAATTGTTAATTTGAATTGTTTTATGTTGAAGTAAAAATGCTTTCTATGAATTAAACATTAAAACCACTTTATCAACATTTAGTTTTTAAGTGTTATATATAAATTAATTAATATGTTTTCACTTATTTTAACCAGATATAAAATATTATAAATTCAATATATAAAGTGAAAATATATTTAAGTAGTTTAAAGTGCTTTTGGCGAGACAAAAAGCACTTGTCCTCTGCCAATATTACTATCATCTTAGGCACCAACCAGAGAAAATTCATTAAAGCAACAGTGTGGTAAGATTTGCGAAGTCATTGACTTTAAAGACAGATTCTAATGATACAAGAAGAGGAGGTGCTCCAAATTGCTTGATGACCCGAATGTCAAACAGGTCATAGTAGCTTCGCTTTTGACTAAAGCATCTGTACCCATTACGTATTGATCCAGAAGAAATTGACGAATACGATCAAGAAATCTTTAACCACCCCAGTACACGGAACCAAAAGCCAAACAATATCACTGACCTTTGGACCTCATCTTGAATTTCTTCATTAAAGGTGAATGTGCCTTTGAAACAGCAAAAAGTTGTTCTTGTCTTTGGACCATTTTGAATACATATGATCATGAATTTAGTGGGTCAGGATTCTTTGCTGTGATAATATTTGTGTTAAGCATAAAAACAGTAAAAGATAATACACTACACTTAAAAAATAATGAAAGTGAAAAAATTTGGGGTTTTCTTTTTCTTTTGTTTTAATATCACCTCTTTTAAATGGTAAGTTTTTGAATTGTCACCAAATCACTACTTCACAATTTAAATAACATGCATTATATGTTTTGGGATAAAATTACCCCGTATATAAATTTAAAGAGAAAAAGAGATACATTTGTACAAAACAGAAAAATGAATATTGAAAAGTTCGAATTTAAAATATGATAAAAATGAACTTTATTATCTTCGTTGAGATCATTCCAACAATATATTATTTGCCAAAATTCAACATCATTTGCCCCATCAAAGGCTTTTCCAAGGTGTCTAATATTAATCACGAAAAAAAACACAAAACAAAAAAAAAAAAAAAAACTCGTAAACAGTTACAAACAGATAATAGACAATGTCACTTTCGAACACAAAATAGAGAACCTCCTCTTTATTGGCTTTTGCAGGCACTGAGTATTCATCACTATACTCGCCTCTAAAATTTTATTCATCACCCTATATATTATTCTCGACAAACCAATTGTGATCAATTTTTGGTCAATCAAACCTTTTAGATGGGGATGCAGAAGAGGCATGGTAGAAACTGACATCGATCAAGCAATTTGAAGATCTTCCATTTGCTCAGCTGATACTGTTTCTTCTAACCTTCGACTCATGGCTTTTAATGAGCCGTGTCCACCAGGCGGACACGGCTCATTCGTGTGTTGGGGCCTTGGGGGTAATGTCTTTGTTGCTGGGGCTTGGCAAAAAGAAGTAAAGAAAAAGAACTCACCAAGATTTGAAGCTCCACACAAAGGATTCGCCAAATGAGAAAATATAGAAAATTTGGATCCACCGACTAGCAGTATATTTATAGGTTTTGAATACGACATCTTAAAAAGAAATGAAATCAAATTCAAGTAGCAAAAAGAAATGTTACGTTGTCTCCTAATTTGGCCTTACAAATGTTGGTATTTGAAAAATTTTTATTACATCTTTGAATCTTCTTTTTAATGCATTAATAATAGCAACAATATGGTGAATAAAATTCAAGATGTCGTTGAAATACAATTGCTATGCAAAATAGGAAAACACTCAGTTCTAAAGCACTAATCGCGCGCACACGAAAACAGTACGTTTCCTCTGTAACACCAAATTAGTAGGCACTCCAATGCCCAAGTTCACGCTCTTGCATGCTCCGTGGGCATATGTGGTATGCACCCTCATTCTTACAAAGGATTCTTGTAGATTTTGACTCTTTAACACCAACTTTCATAAAGTCTTCTACAAACCTCAAAATCACGAACTGTAAGATTCCCTAGAAAGCTTAGTTTCATGACTTTCCATTCATGTAAGACTCATGAAATGAATTACTCTAATTAGAACAAACTAATTAATTCACAAACAGGTGACCTTTGTGTGAAATAATTCCTTTTCAAGATGTCTAAATGCAATGAACACAACATAAATGCATTCCAATAGAATATGATACAACTTAAGATATTTAAATGCAATTCATGAAAGTTAAATGCATTCCAAGACATGCATATTTAAAATGATGAATCAAAACAGTTAAAATTACAAAAAATGAAATACATGTATACGTATAAGTGTGTGTACTCTTGAAGTTCATCAACATGCTTTAACCTTTGTTACTCGAATCTTTGTTATGATTAAAAGTATGTATCTAAGGGTATTTTTCTATATACTTAAGTCAATACAGGTAATTGTCCTTTCAATCTCCGCCTTTGACTATTCCATGACAAATTGTCAAACCTCACCAATACATGTAAAAATATGAAAACATACATCATCACTTGTATAAATATTTCACCTATTAAATGGCTACAACATATATTTGTACGAGATCATTCCATCCGCAATAAACATGTGAATGTCATATAATACTTTTGAAGTATGGCTAAATTAGTACCCAAGGGTGTACACAACTTGAGAGGATTGACTTTAATGATATATTTGCATCTACTGCTAGACTGGAGTCTAAAAAAAATATTTTTATTTGTTTTTCGTTTTTGTTTGTTCATATTTGTCAAATGGATGTGAAAAGTACATTTTTAAATGCATTTCATTAGAAAGAAGCTTTTATGGAGCAATTAAAAGGATTTGTTGATTCTGGTCATCCTGAGCGTGTGTACATGATGAAAAGGTATTCTGTGGTCCATAACAAGCTCCTAAGATATGATAGGATATGATAAGAGCGCCTTAGGGTATGGTATGAGTGTCGTCTCACACATTTTGCATTGAAAACCACCAAAAAAGAGGTAATGTTCATAAACTTCGTTCATTAAGTGCAAAAATTAAGAGTTGTTTATATCTCAACAAACTGTTAATACTATTATCTTTAGATCTACTGATGAAAAGAATATGAAAGAGTTCGTGAATGTTATGTCCAATAAATTTAAGACAAGCAAGGTTGGAAATCGAAGTAGTTTTTAGGTTTCCAAGTCAAGCAATTCGGTGATCGGATTTTTATATTTCAATCTAAATACAATTAAAAAAACCTAGTTACAAGATTTGGTCTTGAGTCTATATATTACAGTACACTACATTACTCCTATGAGTATCACATTGAAATTGAGCAAAGATAAAAACCTTGTAAAATGGTTTACCAAAGTTTTATAGAAGTATGACAGGTAGCTTATTTTCTTTTACTGCTAGTAAAACTGTAAAACTAACATTGTTCTTAGTGTCAGTTTATTGCTAGCTAGGTATCATGCATATCCCAAGTAGTCACATCTCGTGACAACAAAAATGTATTGTTTTAGGGTATATTAAGATTCAGCCTTCGGTTCATATTTCATCAACCAATCATTCCCAATTCACATCTTTGGTGAAAAAATTTTCTTTTGTGATTTCTTACTTGGTGTTGTAAAAATCGTTGGTTACTGACGATTTTTCACCGATTATTTGTTGACTGGCACCTAGTCGGTTCGATAACCCCTAGATCGGTGGTTCCAATCACCAGAGGTGAGTAATCAGCCGAGTTGTCGAGTTATCGGTCCAACTTGGCCAACTCAGCACAAAATCAGTAGGCAAAAACCCAAAAACCACCAAAAAATTAACAAAAAATTAAAGCCATCAGGATCCAAACAAGAAGCAAAATATGATTGTTAAATCAAAGACTAACATTTGCATTACAAAATTGAGCAAAGGACTAGTGGAGGTGTCATTGTCATTGAAGGAATTGTCCATCAAGAGCGAGAGAGATCAGAGAGGGAGAGAGAGACTTGGTTGTGGTCGTCGCATGGGTGGGTAAGGTCGAGGTTGTCTCCACCGTTTATTGGCATCACCCACGCTATTGGTCATCTTCTCCAAATCTTATGGATGAGGTCACCGTCACTAACACATACGAGATCGACAGGAGAAGAAGAAGAGGACCAATCGAAAGAAGAAGAAAAAGGCTGATCGAAAGAAGAAGAAAAAGAGAGAAAAGTGAGGTGTGCGGTAGTTGCGGGTAATTGAGAATGGTGAGGGTTTTTGCACGTGCACGTGTGTGTGTATATATATATATATTTATAGATATATGTTAGAAACAATTACACAAACGACCCTCATGTTTGATAAAATTATATCAATATCTGAATTTGGGCTCCTTATGTTTATAAAAATATCAGTTTACATTTTTAGATTTCAAAAAATAATAATGTTTCCCTAAAATAGTACTCACAAATTAATCTCCGATTATTCACTAAGTAATCGATAAATCGTTAACTACTACTGCCTCGCCGATCGATTAACGAGTAGCGATTTCTGCAATGTTATCCTTACTTAAGGATTCTAAAAATATCATATTTTATCTATACAAGCATATTGTTAATAAAACTCCGAAATAATATTTTGATTTTCTTTTGACCCATTTTTTTTCTCTTTATTAGTCAGGAAGACTAGAAAATTTCAGGGTAGAAAATATTATCCAAAATTTCTCTTAGATTCAAAGCTAATGATAGAACTAGAATAGGTACTTTCTATTTCCTACTCACGTGAGCCCATATCTTTGTTATTTCTATCAATTTCTAATTCTAATCTTCCTTGCCAATCTCATAAGGTGCCTGCATAGTTTAAAATTCTATTAAGGTCAAATTCTAACTAGTAATAAATACTCAAGCGTTGCAATATTTGATTGTTCACAATTTTGTGTATTCCATTTAGTATAGAAGCTTCCAAGGAATTTATTAGAGAAATGTTTAAAATTGTTTGTTTTTGCATATCCCCTCTGATGATGATTCATATACAACGTGTAATAGTCAAAATCAAGAAGTACAAGCTCAATAGTTGGGTCTGAGATAAAGTCTAAACTACCAGCCCAAATGTTGGACCAATATCAAATTTAGGTCAATTGAAGTCCAAAAGCTCTTGTCTAAATGTAACGCTCAGTCAATCCAACCAATTTAATGAGAGGGATAGATATCAAGGGAATCAATCCCTTGGTCTTGAGAGCTATTACAGTGCGATAACGATCAACTTCCCTTTTATAAAAAAGAAGCGACTAGTGAGAAGAAGGATAATCTTGCTACAGTGCTGTTACTCTGCCAAATTCACTACGCTAGTGATCTCAGTCTTAGCCTACCATCTACTCCTCTAATCTCAACCAACACTTAGTCATTTATCTTCATTTTACTTTCAATATTATTTAATTTATATTTCCATTCGACAACTTTGCTAACTTAGACGTCAGAGTACCTTTAGTCGACATCAACTTGGTGTTAAGATAACACATCCATCTTTTAACTCTTTTGCAAATTGCTAGTGCCAAGAAAACTAATAGGAGAGTCAAGTCTCTACGTTAACAACTGTAGAAATCAGCCCTACTTCAACTCCTAAAGTTTAATTGGCCTGGCTTGGCTTGGTGTCCATCAAATTTGGTAGACACTTTGCCCATTATTCCTTTTTTTTTTTTTTTTAATATATATATATAAAACTTGGGCTGGTGGGCTTCATTTGCTTGGGCTCGATTAATATACCAAGGCCACTTAAATTCAGACCTTACAAACGGCCTTTAAATAAAGTTTCAGAACCATTAATTAGTGTCTTGACCACAGAATTAACTTTAAAATTCTCTAACTAGGACAATCTTAAATTAAAATTTTAATATCTCTCTCTATATATATATTTTAAAATCACACTCTCTCTCTCTCTCTCTATATATATGTATATATGTATATTTACGCGCTTTTCTTTACTAGATGTGATCTCACTTCATATTACCTACAAAGGTCATTTGAAAGGGATTTATCTCTAAACCTGTCTCTTTACAACAAATTCTACTCCTGGTTTCACCTAATTAAAACTGCATAAATAGTGTAATTATTATTATGAAATAGAGAAAGAAATTGTAGTATTTAGCTCAATATATAAGACATGAATAAATCATGCATCATATAACATTTAAGAGAGAATAATTCTACTTCATTCGGGAATGCACTACAAAGATAAAGAGCTCAAGACTCGTCGTTTCAGAAAGAGTAGCTTCCATATTATTCGACCAAAATCACGTGAACAAAGACAAAAAGAGAGAGAGAGAGAAATACATTATTGCAAATTCTGATTCTGATAATTGAATATGCCTAAACACATAATATATGTCAAGTAGGTTCATCCGCATCAGCCAGAGACCCACTTCCTTGACAAGTCTATTCATGAACTTAATATTTCAGGATAATGTTATATATCATGCCAACATTTTGAATCTTTTTTTTTTTTTTCAAAATTTTTTCGTTTTTGGATATATGCGTGTGCATTTTAACACGATTTTCAAATGATTTTCGAGATCAAATCAAACATTTCCAACCGCGTATGAACTACAAGAAGACAAATATCTCCAACTCTGTACGTGAAGAAAACACATCGCCCATTACAATCAGACAAGAAGCAAATCTTAAATAGGAAAAATATTATTTTATGTTAGATAAATACACAACGCGGTAAAAATCATATTTTTTTTATCACTATCCAATGTAGCTTAAAAGATGGAGAGCTCCTTCAGTCTAGTTTTGTTTTAGTTGGAATGACGTAATTAACAAAAAAAAAAAAATCATAATTATTCCTTGGAAATAAGTGGGTTAATTATCATTAATCCATAAGAAAAATGCTGTTCCAAAGAAATATTGAAATTCAAATAACCAAAAAGGGAAGGCTAAATATTCGACATTTATATTTCACATTGACCACGATCCTATGATTTAAAAGAGGTTTTTGAATGCTTATAAGTTTATGAAGAGTTTTTTATGAATCTTGTAACTCTATCTACATTTGCCAGTACAACTGGACCTTCACCTACGGTAGAGAGATTTATAAAATCAATATTTCTAAGTATTAGTTACTATTAAACTCAAAAGCTATGATACGTTAACACGCTTCTTCACGTGCAACGTAGTAAATAATAGATATCAGATACATACTAAATACTCTTTACCATATAACATGTGCAACATGAAGAATTCAAGATAAAAAAAGGGAGAGATAGTTTAAATTAAAGACTTCTAAGCTCTGATCATATCATGTATTTATTATCGATCCAAAAACTTAAGCTGATAAGAAATAACTCAACTATTATATTTAAAACTTAAGGTTATAATACGTTAACACTATGTGTAAATTGAATTAAAGAGATACACTTAATTCAATGCTGGATTACATGGACTTTACCTCTAATTTATTGGTGCATTTCCATATACGTAACTTATTTTTATAGTATCTTATTTTCAACTATTCTATTGACGTAGATCCACTCTTATCTCAACTGTTAGCTCAAGTAACGAGCAACTTCCTTTTTTACACTTGTAGCTAAGAGATGAGCCTCATTAGAGGCATTTTACAAATATGCGTTGAAAATCTCCAACGGTATAAGAGTAAACATAGACAATTCGTGCAGTATTTGATTTCACAAGTCACGACAGATCATGTTCCTTTCGGTGCTGGATTTTGTTAAAAGAAAAAAAAAAAAAAAGAAAGCAATTGTATTGATGTAACATAACTTCTGCACGTCTCTCTCTCTCTTTTCCCTTTAGCCGCCGTAGAGGAGTTAGGTATATATAGCTGTTTTTCAAATGAAGAGTACTGCTAATAACTCAGTTCATTGCCTCCTCAGTCCTCACTGCCAGCAGTGTGACTCCGCTGGAAAGAACTAAGCATGTGGGTTGCGTAGAAGAAAGTAGAGGCTAATAAACCTTTTATGGTAAAAAGAAAAAAATGATCATAAAAGACACCCCTAACATAGATATAGAAGAATTGCCAACCCAAAAAAAGGTTATTATATTCTACTACTGAGTCATATCATTATGGTTGGCACCGATACGTGTCTTGGTCGTATATCATGATTCATGAATGATCAACCTTTCAATAACATTCAAGATTCATCAGTTCAAATGCACAAGTCAAGATGGATGAGGTGATTTGCAAATGCATTACAATTAGATAATGTTTCATTCAAGAGGCTCATTGAACTACACATGAAGTTGTAAATATGTTCTAGGTGTGGACCTCCAGTCTCTATGTAAAGTGTTATAGGTAAAATAATTTGGTTTTTATGGATCTATTCGTTGAAATGTCACTCACGTTAGAAAATAGCTACATAAAGTAGATTCATGAACTAATATATTTGTGCGGTTAAAATCCTAACAAAATCACGTACGATTTAATTCAAGTATGAGACATTATCGTTTTCTGCTTTCATTCACTGTGAACAGTGATATACTGATTGGTCTTTATAAAAACAGAGTTCAAATAGTTGTTCCCATGTGGAAGCAAACACAAACATCGCAACCACAAAACAACAGCTTAAATCATTGAATTATATCACGCCTGCTTCTTCTCCTTCTTAGAAGTTAAAATAAGACCACGTTGTCTGACATTTTATTTTCAATGGATAAATAGATGATGCAAAAGGACAATAGGGGGACATCTATATATAAGGTCTTTGGCCATATACCCACATGCATTTCAGTCTCAATATAATACACCAAAAAAATAAAAAAGCCAAATGCCAAAAACACAAGGAAAGCATGAAAGGAAATCAAGAGCCCCTAAGGGGCACTTCGTGGTTTATGTTGGGGAAGAAGAGAGGAGATTCGTGGTTCCTTTGTCTTACTTGAAGAACACAACTTTCCAGCAACTGCTAGACAAAGCTGCCGAGTATGGATTCATTAGCCAAACTAGAATTGTTCTGCCTTGTGATGCATCGACCTTCCAAACCCTCATCAACTTATAGAGGCTGATGTTGGAAACTATTTGTGCACTTAGAGAGTACATATTTATGTGATGATACTTAATTTATTTCTTTTCTCATTGTAGTCTTTCAAACCTTCGAGATACTTGATTTTGATAGTTATCTCAATTCTGCCAATTTCTTTCTACTAGTGCTTGTAACAAATTTTGACACTGTATCAGTTTGATGATTTGAGTTGGATCTCTTTTATATATATTCAAGTCACAACTTTCATGTTGTTGCACCATGATGATCCCCTACATTCCTCCTATGTGTATTCCTTTTTATTTAATCATATTATCCTCAAACCTTGGTCCTAACTGGTTGGTTTGAAATGAGAAACAATAAAAGACGAATTGCAAGTATTTTCAGTTGAATTAAAAATAAAAAAACAAAAAAATAAAAAATAAAAACAGACATTTTATTGTTTTTAAATTTTGACTTTAGATTTGGATCAAATAAAGCACATAATTTTTTGTCAAATTTAAGGATAACAGAGACCCTCAACCTGTTCCCTGTCCACTTGTCCCCACCATTCATAGCCTATTTTATGATGAGATGGTTAATTTTGATGAGTTAGTGGTGAGTTATACCAAAAGTTATGATAAATAAGTATAGATTAATGAGAGTTGAATGTAGTAATCTTTTATTTTCTAGGAGTTTAATAAGAATAGTTAGAAGTTCCATGTTACTGAATTTCTTTTGGAGCGTTACTCTAAGTTCGAGAATTTCATTCCGCAAATAGTTTTTGCAAACCAACCAATATATATATATACACCCCTTGGGTACCACTTGGATATGCAAACACTTAATAAAAAAAACACATAATTGCATTATAAAATGTATGATTGTAATTTATTATATATGATTACAACTAAACATATTTAATTAATTACAATCAATAAATGTGACAATAATCAATAAATCAGTAAATATGATCATATTTACTTATTATAATCACAATATTTAATTATAATCATATATAATAAATTACAATAATATTTTTTACAATGCATTCAAACATTTTTTTTCTCTTGTCAAGTGTATGTATATTCAAGTGTATACTTGAACGTGCTTATATATATGTATATATATATAGACACATACACTTTGCACATTGAATGAATATTTTCTATCATCCAGTCATGTTAGATAGTAATCACTATATTTTTAAACTTGTCCAAAATCTCTAATTGTAGAGTCAAATATTATATTTTTTCCTTGTATGCATCTCAATAGTATTGTGACAAGTAATGACATGGTATAGCACGGCTCTATTGCAAAACTTAAGTTGCGAGGACATCAAGTGAATTGTTCCTCGTTCTACCATCTCATAGACAGATAAATCATGTTGGTTGAAAATGAAGCGATCGGTATAGTTGAATCAACTCCGTGGCAACGTTTTGTGAGGCTTGCGAACACAAACAAGGAATGATTTGGGAGATGAGATTTGTGTTACTTCTTCTAAAAACATTAGAATTCTATTTATAGTTTAATGTTATTAATTACTCGAATTATATGTCCTTTTCTCAAACAAAGTTTTTGACATTGATTTTAAAACGAACATGTGATAATCTCATAAAATAGTATTAAAAAAAATAACTCATGAACAACTATTTTGTTGTCTGTGAACTAATTTTTCCTTAATTCACAATCGATTTGATATTAGAAAAACTCAATTCATTTATTTCGTGCTAATTTTATATCTCACTCCTTCTATTGCTAAAAACACCACTATGAAGAACCTGACTTTTAATGAAAAAGATGCATTGGATAAGTTTGATAAATAAATCGACAAGTAAAAGGTGTTTCCCAAAACGGAAAAAGATAAAACATTAAAGATAAGAACAGATTTTAATTTCTAAAGCCAGTGTCTATTCGCTAAGCAGCCATGGTAAATTAGAGACCCTAGGTTGCATAAACATTTTGTGAGTTAAGGAAGAGATCAATCCCACCAAGTTTACCCAATCTTGGAAGGACACACTAGGATGGATATTGGAACTTTATCATTTTTATTTCATAATCTTGTACATAATAGGTTTCCACTCAGTATGTTGAAATGCTCATCTTATAAGAAACTCATATAACTATCCTAAGTGATTGAGAGATCGGTACCCTCAACCTCAACCAACCTCAAATGGGAAATTTAAGTCTTTCAGGTTCTAGTTTGCTATTAAATTGTAACTTCCACAAATTTCTTTTCATAATTTTGGACATAATTGGTGCTTGGTAAATACATTCAAAGTTGATCATCTCATAGATTATTTGTCAAAAAAGGGTATTAAACCTAATTTTAACACAAAAGCCAACTCATGAGTAAAAGCTTACCCTCACCTTATAAACTAATGTTAATTCACTTCTTCAATCAATGTAAAACTATCTAATATTATTTAATTAAAATCATTTTTCAAGAAATTGTAATATACTGTTTATGAAAACTGATAGTCAAAGAATCCACGAGAAGTGATCTTGAAACACCTAGAATAACCTTACCATTTTTATCAGGTTACGGACCATACTTCAATATATGTCAATTTCAAAATTAAAAACTTAAAAACTGAATAGATAGAAAAATAAATTATAACTTTCAAGGCAGAAGGCATTTAAAAATTCTTACAAATAAATATATAGATAAAAGCACTTAAAAAAAAAAAAAAAAAAAAAAAATCCTAAAATAACAATACCAGAATACAAAGCATGAAAGTGTACCGATACTTCCAATCCGGAATATAATTGTTTAGAAAATTATAATCACTGATGCTGTGTTGATAAAAAAATCCAATCGCAGATGCTTAGGACTAAATTTTCCTGTCCTGAGATATTAACCTTTATCTTTAAAACAGTAATTTAATATGAAACAAAAATTCCCACGACACAAGGGGACTGGAACACTTTACCTCCATAGACAACTATTACATGATCATGCTATTCAGCTGTATCCTCTTTTTCTGTTCTACTCTGGCATTACTCTTGTGGCATTGTCAGCACCGTGACATCGACAGGATTCTTGACAAGATTCATGTTTTTGTGTTATGTTTCTGCTTCATCACACATTCTTCTTCTCTATATTAGCAGCGGCCACCCTTTGACGTTTCTTCCAAGCTGGAACTCTACCAGGGAATGCCCACCTCAATAATCTCTCCCATGTATAACAGATCAAAAACATGAGAGATGCCCAAATCAATAGCTTATCCCTCAATCCAGTTGGCAGAGGCACCAACTTCAACCAGTCATTCAACTCCCTAAATAGATCAGAAGTGATGATTGTAAAGAAACCAACAGCAGCCAAGAGGGCATACAAAAATGGTTTGTTTTCAGAGATGCTCTGGTTGAAAGGATGGCCCATGTAGTTTACAGCAAAGGTGGCCACCTGGAGCATCATGCTCACCATGTACGAAACTGTATTCACCAGGTTGGGATGAAATTCTGAGTCTGGCTCAATGCATTCCTCTGGCATGTATTTCTCTGCCTCTTTCACAGAATACGCTAGGAAAGATAAGTGGATTGCAAACTGTCCCATGAGAGAAAGGAAAACATACAAGCAAAACACATTGGGATGTGGCCTTGCCGCTGACAGAGTGGGAAGCGGGCGGGCATGTGAGATGAATAGGAAAAAGGCAGCCGTAAATACACCACTGATTGTAGCCTGAATATCACCAAGCTTGACGCCATCCAAATACATAACACTCAACACATATGCTGTAGCGAGACAGTTGAGGCCAAGTATCTTGAACATCTGAAGGGTGGTCACTAGAGTACTACGACCCTGACGAATTATGTCTGTTGTAGGGGCAACTGATGCATGCTTTGCTGTGAATGGTGATGCCATAGAAGCATCACCAAGCTTGACAATGGGAGCAGAACGACCATCACCCTCCTCATTCATTTCATCCATCAGCTTCTTTAACTTCTGGCGTTGCATCTCAGCAGCTGTCAGATGACGGTTACCAGCTGTGTTGCTGGTGGAATCTGATTTTGCAGCAGTTCTGCCTTTTGAAGAGCCTTCACCATTCACACTAATAGCCTTACCAGCTGTTTCTGATGCAGACTTAGATTTCTTCGACTTGACTGACTTCATATTTTCATCTTTGGATGTTTCAGATGAAGATTTTTCATTTTGCGCCGGAGGCACTGCATTCAACAGAGCAACTCCTACATGGGCCTGAAAAAGAAAGAGAATATTTAGTAACTACTGCTGCTGCCTTTCATAGTGGTCATAAAAAAACCCACAAAACATTTTTCTAACATGCCTACAAGCAACTGAAAGGTAACAGAAATGCCCTGTAGTATGATATGTGAGAAATTGAAATTCAATTTCAGCAGAATCAATCAGAGGTTCTCCCCTCTGGGTCAAATATTTTGACTATCCTGTCTCCTTCACAATATCTAGCTTTTACGTATGTTCCGAAATATATTAATATGATCCCTCGACTCAACAGACGATCAAAATGCCAGTAATAGTATCACTCGACTCACAGTATCAAAAAAATACTGAAGTAAAGTACGCATACAATAAAAACTTAATCTTAAAATCCAATATTACCTGCTTCAGAGCTCCAACATCATTAGTACCATCCCCACACATTAATGTTATCCTCCCCACTGTTTTGAATGTGTTCATAATTAATTCTTTTTGCTCAGGAGCAACTCTTGCAAAAACCTGAGACAATAATAAGGATACATGTCATCCAGTTAAATCTATCATCAGCAAACACATTTAAACAGGTAGTAACAATTATAAACCTTCACAAAAGGAATGACTTGTAGAACAGCAGAAGTCTGTTGTAGCATTTCAAAACAGTCACCTCCAATACAGAGATCATGAGTCTCTGATAAAGTTGCAACCTCCTTCTCACTGAATTCATATAAACTCCTCAGTTGACAAAATAGGAAAAGGTAAATACTATATAATTTTTATGCAATAAGGACAAATTAAAATTTTCCATATTTAGATAAACTCCTCAGCTGACAAAATAGGAAAAGGTAAATACCATGTAACTTTTAAGCAATGAGGACAAATTAAAATTTCCATATTTAGTAATTAGTACTAAGTTAGATCAACAAAAAAATAAAAATAAATAAAAATAAAGGAGATACTTAAAGATACATAAAATCCTAAGATTTGAGGATAGGTTAATTTACATTTATAAGCTATTCATTAGAACTAAAGCTAAAAAAAGATGGAAAAGCTTTATCACAACCAAGTCACAAAGAAAGTAAATGACAATAACAGGTGAAACATCACCTGTAGGGAAACATTTCTGTTTCATCTGGCGATAGCCATTGATATCCTTCACCATTCCTTGCAGGCCCAAGAATTAATGCTGGTTTCGATACAATATGAACTTGGCTTGCAACATAGCAAGCCGTTAGAGCTTGGTCACCAGTAATCATCGACTGGACATTTAGAAAAATTATGTTCAGCAGCAAACTTTTGACATGGATTCTACAAATTTAGTTTATACTAATGATAATAATAGTATAATATAAATAAAAATTAAATTAAATTAGAAAGAAAAGACCAACAAGATAAATAAAGAACAAAAGCAAGAAGACTACACAAAGCCATTTGAACTAAGCAACAAATTCCACATAAATTGAGCCATAATTCCAATTTCAAAGTTTAGGGTTCCGCTATCACATGCCTTCAGTATATTAGGGACAGAGAAATACAATGGGTTCAAAGAAAACAAAAATTTGAAAACCAAAAAGAATATAGATTTAAAAGTTTTTGGGCTATCTACCACAACTATACATCTCTATACATGTATACTAAAAAGAATATCTACCACAACTATACATGTCTGTATAATAGCAGAATCCCAAAGTTCAGCATCTTAAAATATAGATAACTGCAGTCAAGGAATTGTATGAGAACAGTTTCTTACCAAGTCATGAGAAGAATTCTTTAATTCAGACAAAATGGTGGCTGAATCAGCTCTAATAGGACAATTGAATACCTGAATATATATTATTATGAGAATTTAAATCAATTTACTTATGTTAGCAGTAACAATTGGTTACCATCAGAACTATCAAAGAAAAAACAAGCTAACAAAAGTGAATGAGCAAACCATGGGAATTGCAAAAAACAAAAATATTTTTTCGTTACCGCAAAACCAGCAAAAGTAAGCCCACTCTCCACTGCATCTCTATCCAAGCTTCTTGCTTCACTAACCTTTACACAAAAGGCAATTAAAATGAAACAACTTAGATACAATAATATAAAAAATAGAATTAAATTGAGAAAACATTATAAGTATAGAATGTGTTGTCTGGTCAAAGCCTATAATATCTGGTTAGATATCTCACAAGAAATACAATGCAATGTGCACCTGAAGGCATCTATTAACTCAGCCAGGTTGATAAATTATTCCATAGTTAACGTACAATCTAAGTCTGACGTCAATATGTAAATTTTTTTTAAAATTTGTACAATCAACATTCAAAATTAAAGGTTCAATCAGTATTTTAGAGTTCTTCTGTTACAGACAAGCGGCATGTTTTCAGCATAGACGAGTAGCAAGACTACTAGTGATAAAGAAGGAAAAGACTTCCAAAGGAAAGCATATCAAGCAGCATCAATCTTTCCTTTAAATACAATTTAAAAATACATAAGAGAAACAAAGATGCAACTGCTGGCAAACCATAAGTGGTGCAACTGTCGAGATGTCATTATTCAATCAAATGCTTCACAGGCATGGTACAGCCAACAACAAAAGAAGCTTTCCTTAAAGTACAAATTACAGTTAGAAAAGACAATTTAAAAGGAAACCAACCATGCTTTCCCCAGACAAGAACAAAGCAGAATCTTCCAGCCAAAGATTGGAAGTCTGCATGTCAAACCTTAAAACAACATTTCAACAACCGTGGAACCACGGCCTTCAAACTCTTTCAACAACGTCAACGAAAATACAGACCTCCCCAACAGAGTAAATAAAGTGTGAATGGTGTCGTTACCACTATTTTCTCAAGAGCTCAAACCTATGCCTACCAGCTGACATTAACATGACTGATGAGGGAGTAAGTAGAACCTTTAAACACTTAACTATTGCCGTGTTCATATCCATATAAATTGCCAGCCAGGAGTCAATCAATCACAGGCACAATTTCATAAAACCTGATAGAAAATGTAGGAAAAATGTTTGAGAATGTGATATAGGGTACCATATATAAATCTTGTCTGTCTTGAACCTTTATCTCTTGTTACATTTCTCTATAGTTCCTTTGAGGTTTTAGATAAATACCAGTTGGATTTGCTCTTGAGAATGCTAATAGGTATCCAAGATCTTCTATTGTGAGAAGACTATTCTTCATAAGTATTCTTATAAGTAGAAGTGTCAGTTGGTATCTAGGACTCAGACATGCCTCTTATACAGCTAAACTGGTCCCTGTATTCTATGGGATACAAAGACCCTCATGAGATCAGAAATATACATGCATGCCAACAATTTCACTTATATGCCTTCAGTGAATCACTGGTAGGAATTTCAATTGGAAGGCGGCATCTCTTAAGTATCTAGCACAGTGAATAACTTGAAGAAGACTGCAAGCCGTCATGCTTCCACTAAATTGCAAGTAAAACTACATGAATTCCATACAGAGAAGAGGTTCAAGTCATCACAACTAAGACAATATGCACAAATAAGTCATAATTGGTACCAAAAATGCTTCTTCGAAAGGGAAAGATAGGAGATTAAACAGATGAACCATTGGTAAAGATTACATCAAAGTACACTTACTGTCATGTCTGGAAGGGACTTAAAAGCAAGAGCTAAAACACGAGACCCCTGACGTGTATATTTCTTGTAGGTTTCAACATAAGAAGATGGCAAATCTGTGAGTCTATCCTGAATAGTTTCAGGTGCACCCTGAAATAAGGGAAAAAAATAACTTAACAAAGACAAACTGAACGGCCTGATTTAAAAATAAAAAATTAAAAACCTGATTTGGTTTATATTCTCATTTGTCAGTAGTAGAAGTCAAGGTGGCAAGCAGCCATGCATGTTTATAAACTAGAGAACACTTTAAGAGATACAATAACAAATTGCTAATTTGTCAACAGAAAAACAGAGTATTTGTTTAAAAAAAAAAAAAATGCACCAAATTCAACTTAAGATTAAGAGTATACAGAGAGAGGAT
The DNA here is from genome assembly GCA_021234005.1 of Nephelium lappaceum. Lineage (NCBI taxonomy): Eukaryota > Viridiplantae > Streptophyta > Magnoliopsida > Sapindales > Sapindaceae > Nephelium > Nephelium lappaceum. The sequence goes on along the minus strand of CM038011.1, from coordinate 10,866,371 downwards.
GTCATGGTATTATTCTTCAATTAATTCACATGCTTGTACATGCAAGATACCTTCTGAAAATGAAGACAACCAAAACAAATTAAGATCTACAACGTATCAACAGTTGACAAGTCATCTGGCCATCCAGCCATTTAAATTCTAGTCACCCAGAAATCACGAGACAAAACACAACAAGCCAGATAAGTGCATAACTCATATGATGATGTATATATACAAGGAAAAATATTATACCAAGTGTATGTCTAAGTAAACTTTTACATCAATGAATTACAATATGTACAAGGAACAATATTATGCCAATTGTATGTTAAGTGATCTTATGGATTAACAAATTAGGATAGTCATTCACTTGAGGTGACAAACAAAAATGTAATAATTTTCTGTAGCATAAACTGGCAAGACTGTTAAAAAAAATTTTTTATTTTTGACTTTTTATAATGTTTGCCCTTTTATATCTACCAATAACTGAAATGATTGTCCTCAACTTTGCAGATATAATGAGTTCATTATAGTAATACCCCTCCGGATAACTACATAATCTCAGAAAAGCATTATAACATGCATGACATAAAGTTCAAGGATACACTTGAGACCAATTTGGACAAGTCAGTATAAGCTTAGAAACTGTCAGGAAGTTATAGGAAGCATTAGGAAACAAATTTACAATTAACTTCTCTGTTTACAATCTTTCCTTTCCCTCACATAATGATTCTTGAAAATGTTTACACAAAGTTACCATGATCCAATAGAGTTAACGTTTTGGTTTTCTACATAACTTCATGATCATATTAGTTCTATTTGCATTATTAGCTAAGGCATGCCCTAGAACTTGTTTGATTTTAGGATAAAATTCTTGCTTCATGTTCCTCATGTAATTTTTAAATCTCTCTAAGTTTCATGGTTCTGTTTCTCAATTGCCTTACTATGGTTTGAGAAAAGAATTTGAGAGAGAATAGAAATCATTCTAAGAGACTGTTTATATTGAATATTATATAATTAATAGCATATGGATGATCCATCCTATTTAAAATCTCCATGTCCTGCATAAGCTACCTAATTGTGCAAAATTCGATTCAGTATAATGACATCACGTAAGCTTCAGAAAAAAGCAACTTACAGACCTTCACAAAAGCCAAGAATTCCTCCTGTACACGAACAACTACTGCCATACGCTTTAAGTAGGATGCAAAATGGTGCCTCTGGACAATTTGAACAGCATTCCCACCCCCTCTGAAGTTGATTAATATATGTACACATTATCACAAAGCTGTCAGACTGATAAACTAAAATTGTTGCCTTACAAGTTAACTTTAAATGGTAAAAGTTAGAGGTGCACCGGAAATATTAGTTCATGGATAAAAATTATGTAAGAAGCACAAGTAAACCACATGTAGAATGTGTTTAAGAACAGCCTGGGTTTAAAGCATATATAGCAGTATCATAAGTTATTTTTGGGAAGGAACAACATTACTACACATCCCACTGTCCAAAAAAATTAGGATGAGTAATTTAACACCCAAAATGCATGAGAGGTCAAGACCAATACGAGCATTTGCCTAAAACTGCTATCTGTAAGATTTGGTTCTAACACTTCAAACTATTTGAAACAATATTTGTCATTACTAGCTAACTTAAAGAAATATCAAGTTATCAACACTGATTCCGAACAAAACCAATCACACAAAGTAATTTTGGTTCACCATTCCGTTATCTTTTCCTTTTCTTATTCTTCCTTGCAGCACTGTTTCCAGCATTTCAGGTATGGATGCTTTGGCAGGTTAGGACTGAAAACGATCTCTCAAAGACATAATAACATTATTTTTTTATTATGAATGACCTAAAATTATCTACAATGCATAAAACAAATGAAAATGGCAATCACATATATAGAAACTAAAAAGTATTGTTGCTCGAACAAAAATGGCATCCGATATTATATCATATCAGGAGAAATAACTGCTTAGCTTTTTTTGTTTTTCCTTTGGAAAAATTCAATTTCAGACTCTTTCATAATTTCATAAGAATATAACTCCAATGAAACCAATCCTCCCACCGCTAAAGGCCTTATTGTGAGTGGAATTGAATCTGAAGACCTCATACATGACAAAAAGAAATCTTACCAACTATATATGCACTATGATAATATTCATAATGACAAACCATGTCAAGCAGCAATTCTGAAAAGCAATTACACAAATGGTATGTGTATCTCCATAAATACTGCTGCTTACTTTTTGGGCATGGCCTTCTCATCCAATTTATAACTCCAATCTATTCCCTTAAGAGCTGCCTTCTCAAGAGGATCGCCAACCTTCAATCAACCATGAAATAAAAAAATACAGCAGTCAAAACAGTAACATCCTTTTAAAGATTGAGATGCATTATTATGAAAGCACAAAATAATCACTAGGACTATCAATTAAAAAGACATTTCACATTCCATTAGACAAGAGTCACAAAAGCACAAGAACATACCATAAAAACAAATTGAGCTTCACAGGACAGCAAGAGGTATTAATACTCATATATTTTTTTAAAAGCAACAGCCCGTGAAATACATGTCAGCCTCAGCTAAAAATTCAGAGGATAGCTCCAACTATGGGGGAGAAGAGTCAAAACCAAATGATTTACACAAAACACCCTAAAGTTGCATGGCCTTGCAATTGGATTAATGATAAAGAAAGAGATGTTTCCAAAGACATTGGAGAGTGACGCCCACAAGGTGATTCACATATACTTATTAACAATTTCAGTAGGGAAAGAAGGAACTTCAACTACTCCTTTTCGGTTAGTAAGATTGTCGTTTCACGAACATGACCACAACAGCTATCTAAGATTCAAGTGAATGTTTCACCGCTAAACAAGCAGAGAGTGCTAAAGGACACATCTGCTCATGATTCTCTACAATTTCTTTCCTGAGGTACTCAAACAGGTCAGTTCTTCATAATTTGTTGGAGAAAATCAGTCACAAGATAGTGTTCCTCACAATTATCTATACTGGGCTCTTATTACTACTCATTGTTTATCTTATACAGTTTCTTAACAGGACATTCCTCAGAGTTGGTTGCAGAAAATCAGTCACAAGATAGTGCCCCTTCCAATCACCTATAGTGGGCTCATGCATCAAATCTCAAGCCTATACATCACCATAAACTCTAAGCTTAGCAGCAAATGCAGGCCTTTTGTTATGTTCATAACCCTATTAAATTTAATACTTTTACACTAGTAAACCAGATACTTTTCCCAGAAAAATATAAATAATAACTAATCACTTCTCTCGGTTCAACCATGTGGCATGCATTCCCTACATCAGTTATGAACAGTTTGACACTTACTACAAGTATTCAAACACTACTTCTAATATAAAATTAGCATACCAGCTTGTTGTCTACAAACACCAATGCATGACAAGAAGCCAAAATTTCCAGAGTGCGTGAAGGCACTTTACTCATGTCTTCTTCTAGATCTGTATTGTCAGACAACCCAACAGCCCCACGAAACTCCTGGAAAGAGTGAAAATAAAACAACAGAGTGAATAATAGTGTCAACTCATAAATGGGTATAAAGTACAGATCTAGATATGGACATACCATGTCATCGGATGTAAGTGTTCCAGTCTTATCAAAACAACAAATGTCAACCTGAGGTGGAAAAGCAAGATGTTGATTAATGTAAAGTGACATATATGAAGACCCAATCTGGAATGAATAACAGATTACAGACCCATTTAAACTGCTACAGGGACCCAGATTAATCCACACACCACAATAGAGAGGGCAAGACTAAAATTGTAGTGCAAAGACTACAGTGCTTTATGCGTATAACTGGCACAGGGTTGTTATAGTGAAGTGGGCCTGAGCCTAATAATTCCATGAGGCAGAAGTGTTGGAAACCACAGATCAAGTAGAGTCCTTTTCTAAGTATCTAATAAAATGTCATCAATCAAAGAACATCTTGTCCTTTTATGGATTCATCCATCAACTTTATTCAATGAACTTTTGTAATTATGCTTCAATTGATTGGCTTTTCTATGTTACCATTTAGCAATAAATCTTGACAAATGAAAACGGAACTAACTGTATGTTCTAAAATCTACAAACTTTGCAAACCACTTTCAGTGAAATCTGAAGGGGAAATCAAGGAGCCCTCACCCAACCAAATCACTAACAAACTTTTAGATCTTCAAAGCAAAATATCAGAACAGCAGCACTCTCTCTTATCAGAGGCAATAAGGTATAACAAATATTCTCCCCCTCCACCCCAACACAAACCACCACCACACCCCCCCCCCCCCCAAACCCAAAAAAAAAAAAAAAAAACATATTTCAACCTAGCATACCTTAAAAAAGGAACTTCAAGCTAGCCCAACAACTTACCTTTCCAGCAAATGGAATTCGAAAAGGTTCTGTACAAAATATTCCACGCCGTGCCAATGCAATCAGGGATGTATTAACTGCTATTGACAATTCCATTGGCAGCTCAGGAGGGATCACAGAAGTGATAATAAGTGAACAGCTTAAGAAAAGCTTGTACTTGCTCCTCGTGGGATCCTCTAGCCCCTTTATCACAGATGTCATCATTAACATATAAACACCATAGGAAGTACAAAATTCCAACTACCGCAACAAGAAGCATTGAATTACCTTCATAAGCACATAACCAGCAGCTATTACTGCAAACACAACTAAAAATAAAATAAAAAGTCCACTTTCCCAGCTATTAGCAGTAACCTGTAACATGTGTAATATTGAATAAATTATTCAATTACATAGAGATATCAATAATTAACAGTAATAATTAATCATGTAAGAATCAAATATTAATTACCCTCTCTGTAGAAAACAAAATTGTCCTCATCAGTTTCCCTTGACTAGTCTCAAAACCAGTTCGCAACACAACAGCCACGCAGCCACCATCAGGGGCTTTCAGGGGAAAAGTCTGACTCCAGTAAGAAAATTATAAGCAATAACTAAACAGACCTAATTAACATACCAACATCAAGTTTGCATATTCATAACGATACTGGATATGAAGTACCTTATCTGGTGTGTGCTGCAATATCTTGGTCCCACCAAATAAAACATGGCTTTTATCTCGTCTAACTGATAACTTTTCCTCAGTTCCCCTGCTCATGACTGAAACCTGAAAATAATATCTTCTTATTAAGTTTAAGGAAATTAGGATTCATTCTACACCAAAAGAAAGAACTGCCCCAACTTCAACAAAAATAACTACACAAAACACATGTTCAGCAAGCATAACATCTTACCAGAATCCAAGGTGAAAAAAAATTCAAAAAAACTGCTGACGATATTAAGATCTTCTAACCAATCTAAGTAATCCTACAGTATTATAATAGTAACAGCAAAAAATCATTTAAGTCTAGAGCATCTGATCCTAGGGGAAACTAAACATGAAAATCCTGTCTCTGAAGATCTTAGCAGATATCCCATCAAATATTTCTACTCTTTGAAAATTGATTTGGAAGGCCAACGTTCCTAAAATTCACGTTTCAGCATGGGCCATTGTGATGGAAAGGTCAATAGCCAAGACATCATAAAAAAAATAGATATCTGTCAATGTCTCTTTAACCATCATGGCGCATGATTAGCAAAAGCAGAGAGGCTATTTTATCACCTCCTCCTTCATTCCATGCTGCCTCTTCTTTTGGGCGCAATTATGCAAGGAGGCAAAAGCATCCTGGCAGCGCCAGAATCTTGTAGTCCTCTTCTCATCAAGAATAATTTGCATTTGGTAAAGGAAACAAATAAAAGGAATAAAAAAACACCAAAGTTTGTGGTGTGCAGTCTTGGCTCTCCTTTGGATACCTTGGCAAGAAAAGGATACCCGCATTTTTCAAGATACAAAGGAAGAATCTATTAGCACCTGGGAAAGAATCTGATTTCTATGTCTTTACGCTGGCAAAAACATTTAAAGATGCTTCCTCTTCATACATCTTAATTGGGAAGGGGCCTCAATGTAATTTTTACATTTTTGGATTATCTGTCCATCTTTTAGGTTAATATCAATAGATGGTTTTTGAAGGATGATTTTTTTATGTTTCGTATAATCATAGGTTATCCTTCTTTTAGATAATAAGGCTCCTTTGGCAGATTACGGTTCACTTTTCATCCTTTCACTATAATTTTATTTTTCCTATTAAAAAAATACCCAAGCTTAAGTGGTACCTAGGCACGATTTGCACACAAAAAACACAGCCAGATAACACCTCCTTCACATAAAAATAAACCCACTAGTAGAACTCATTCAAAAGATGAAATTAACGAAGCAAATCAGATAAAGAGAACCACCTTCCATTGAGGAGTAGACTCGCCTGTGAGAATGGCTTCATTCACAATAGCACTTCCTGCTAATATAAGCATGTCTGCTGGAACAGACTTATCTTCCCCAGTCTGACCCGAAGAGCGTCCAATGGAAACAACATCTCCAGGCAACATATCTGTGCCTGCAAGCTTCACCCACCTATAATTCACAATGTTAGAAATAAATCTACAAAGCCATGAACATTTTTGAAAGCAGTTTAACTGACATTGAGATAACATACTTCCCACAACGATGGACCATTAGGGTCTGGCCATCAACTCTAACTCGTCTTAGCTCGGTTAGAGTCTTTAACCGACTTTTCGCCATTGTTGACTCAAACATAAACAGCATGAAGAGGGTGAACAAACTGTAATACCAATATTCGTCCAAACACCAAAGACCAACACAGAAGACCTATGTGCAAGAAATAACAAGTAAAATTTTAATGATGACAATGAAAATAATGATAATTATAATAATAAAATAGTGAGAACGAAGAAACAAAAGCTATAATAACTGATTTTAAATTGAGTAAAACGCAAAAAAATAAAATAAAATAAAATAAAACAGAAAAAATAAAATAAAATAAAGACTAAGTCTGAACAATAACAAAACCTGGAAGACAAAGAAAGGCTCCATGCAATGCTCTTTCATTAATTTTTGAAATGTAGGTTGAGGATAATCGAATCTGCAAGAGCAAAGCATCCAAATTAGGAACAGAAGCATGGCCAAAAAGATCAATAAACCCTCGAAATTTATTTCCGAAATATTTTATACAGATACTTCTCAAGCAAAAAGTGAGAACAAAAATATATAAAAAATATTTTCATTAGAAAAGAGTAAGTTAAAAGTGGTAAGGGAACTCTTATAATAAGGTGCCAATATTCATATAATATGTGTGCAAGTCCATTTGAATGCTTATGTCTAATTTCAACAACTTTGACTCTGCTGCAGGCAATTACCGCTCAATCTCTAAAATAGAACGATAACAAAGCCTAGCCAACCAATAATAGTCGATCTGGCCCTGTCTGTCTAGGGATCATAACTATAATCAGGTAAGAGAGAAACTAAATTGATCATTGCTTGCAAGAAAAACGATTTAACCCTTACTAAATCAGCATTCACCTAAGAACGATATAGAACTGTTAAAAATATCCAACAAATGAAGAATAAAAGTAGATAAATTTCATAATGGTAACTCACACATTCCGTCCCCATTTATCAGTGGCGCCAACAATTTTAGCTTCAGAGCCATGACCAGTGCATTTTAGATAATATCCAAACGTTTCCTTAGTAGGGTAAGGAAGCTTGCAAAAGGTCCCTTTCTCCTGAGAATAAATAAAGCATTGCTTTCTAAATTCAAAGAATATCTCTTCCACATCCCCCAATACTGAAGAACCAGCCACCTGCTCAAGCAAAGCATTACATTAGCAAGTATATTAAGGGAAAAGAAACAGTAACAAGTTTTTGATTATAGAACAATAAACCCATAATGTCAAAAACAAAAACTAGCCATGAAAGGAAAAAGAAAACCCTTACAAAGAGACTTGATCGGATATTTACATGATTTTAAAAATATCACTTTAGCTTTACCTTGAATTTAATACCCTGACTAGATAGATTAAAGTCACTGAAAAAAAAAAAAAAAAAAAAAAGGAAAGGGGAAAAACAACACATATAGTTGGTTGTTTGTATGTTGTGCATTCATGTTTGAATTAAAGAAAAGGTGCTAAGAGTTAAGACCTTGGAGGTGATGTTCTGTCATTTCTTTAGGGTTCGATGGATGAAAAGCAATTGGAAGATATTTTAACATCTAGAATAGAGAATTCATGTTCTCTCTAGAAAGATATAAATAAATAAATAAATAATAAAAGAAACGCCAAGACCTTGTTTAAGAGCGCACACTCTGAAGATGTTAGTAAATTAATAGAACAATCATCGGCATGGTGCAGAACTTACCAGGTGGAATGTGCTTCTGAAACAAAACCATTTAATTCTTCTTATTATCTTAATTTCCTCTGTTTCACATCCCACCTAACCCAACTGTTGCTGAAAATGAATTTTCTTACAAGTTTCAACCACTTCCACCTCTCTTGTCAATTTTTCCAACCACAACAAATGAAATCAACCACCACTCGCTCAAAGTGCCTACAATTCTACACATAATCTGTTCATAAATGTTAGAGGTCAGCATAGGTATGGCATGGCAAACTTAAACCATCTCCATCTCCTATACCAATTGATAGAACTCTGCCGGTTTGCAATTAGATATCTTGGAACTTCAGCTTGTATTTCAAAAATATTATTATTATTATTATTATTGTTATTATGCATAAAAATTTATCGGATTTATGTTCAGTGGGGTAGAGTTTAGGAGATGAAATGAGCTAAAGCTAGGGTTACTCGATGACAACTGTCACAGTTTTCACACTTGGTATTCACATTGAATATTTTCACACTTGGTATTCACATTGAATATTCTATCTTACATAGTTCCTTTATACGAACAAGGGAATAGATACTGAGATACAAGAGACTTACAATTTGACAGATTTCTGTTGTCTAAAAGCTTAAGGAAATACATAAGACACAACTGCACCTGGCACTTTATCCCATATGGAAAGAAATAAACCCAACAACACTATCAACAAAGCAGGTTATGTACAATGGCAAAATTTTACAAAACAAAATATCCAACAATAGCATTAAATGGCAACCCGCTCAAGAAAGTGTTGCAATGACATGCCCAGTGATTCCTAGCGGCTGCCTCCGACAAGGGGCACCAAATCAACAATCCAAAGAATTAAAAAAAATAATTAAAAAAATAAAACCATAAAAATATCACCCCTTTAGTTACCTAACTCAAAAAACTTTCTTGAACTAAACTCCCTAGGGACTTTCATCCTGTTATTGCTAAACTAAAGCAACAATGTCAACTAAAAGGAAATTTGTTAACATGAGAATTTAAGTTCAAACAACAACACCATATATACTATTCCACCTTCAAGCGACATATAACATCTGCACCAAATATTATAAAGAAAGCAACATTGCAACTAAATAAATCCTGTTCTTTGGTTTCCAAGCAGAGTTTCAAACCTCTTACATTGCCTAACTTCACGCTACCAATGATCACTCAGAAGAAAAAACCTATTCTTATTTCACCCCAGCGGCAACAACTTATACATATTACCACAGAAAATGCAACCCCAAATGCCAAGTGGACTACCTAACGGACTCAAACGAAATATCAATCCTTTCTCAAAACAAGATTTCCTAAAAAATATCTATCCACACCAAGAAAACGTTCCTTCTTAATATATCAATCACACAAATTTACTACAGTCCTTAATTAAACGGTACTACTCTTATACATCACAGCCAAGTAAAAAGCTTCATTCCATCCTAAACAACAAGCAATGGACACTTACTTGTTTACGAAACTCAAGCGGCACAACTTCTTTAGAACCGGAAAATTTGGCCGGAGTTATTTTGCAAGCATCAGCAAGGTGAATATCATGAACCTGCAGACAACAACAAAAGAAGCTAAGACAAACTGGCTATAATACAACACCACACACTGCTACTACTAGCATGTATAGCGAGTGAGCAATGGAGATAATACCTTAGTATAATGAGCAAAGCATTTGAAATCAACAGACCAAGCGGTGAAAAGCCACACCAAAATGTGAAGCGCAACAAGGGCTCCAAAAACAATGGCGGCATCAATGAAATCCAAGCTAGGGACAATTACGGCGATCCAAAGAGCATGGAGGAATACAAAAGGCCACACGTCGAATCGCCAGGTCCAATGCTTCTTCCTCAACAAGTCAACCTTGTCCACCACCTTCCCTCCCACATCAAAACTCGACATCTCCAAACTACGAGCCTATACAAACATCACGATATCAAGTGATCGGTGAGTGTGTGAGATTTTCGTAGCCGATCGGGTGGTTGATGTTGTTATGAGAGAGGAAGATGAAAGATGAGATTCGATACTGCGCGTAGGGTTTGTTAAAGTTACGGGTCCTTCTTTAACTTTTCAGTAACAATACCGGACTAATTAATAACCGTTGGATTATGATACGTGATCTGATCCATCGGTTACAAGAAAAAGTTATTTTCAACATCTATTGAAAACAGCTCTTTTAATCCCTAAATTTTCTAAAACTCTTCAAAATAGTCCAAATCGTCGGTCAATTGACGATCAAACCAACCAAAAAAATTGAAAAGACTTAATTACCCTCAACACTCAAAACGACCATTTTGCCCATAGTAAAATCAAAATATTACATATTTTTTAATTCATTTTAAATGATTTTTATTATTTTATAAATTAAACAATAATTAAAAAAAAATAAAAACCCTAAAAATAAAATTGGATCTCATCTCTCCTTCTCTCTTTATCAAACTCAAATTTCTCTCCTCCATCTCTCTTTTCTCTCACCGTCTCCTTCTGGCGTCCCTTCCATCGCCGTCGACCAGCCGAACAACCACCGTCGAGACGCAACCTCCATCTCTGTCTTTCTCTCTCATCTTCTTCAATTTTTTTTTTTTTTGTGATATTATGGATCTGGTTCTGGGTTCGATCGAACCCAGAACTAGATGTTGTGGATATGGGTTCGCATCGAACCCAGAACCAGAGGTTTCTGGGTTCGCATCGAACCCAGAACCAAAGGTTTATGGGTTCGATGCGAACCCAGAAACAGGGTTTCTGGGTTCGCATCGAACCCAGAAACAGATCCACAATATCTGGTTTTAGGTTCGATCAAACCCAGAAACCTTTGTTTCTGGGTTCGCATCGAACCCAGAACCAGAGGTTTCTGGGTTCGATGCGAACCCAGAACCAAAGGTTTCTGGGTTCGATCGAACCTAGAACCAGATATTGTTCTGGGTTCACATCGAACCCAGAAAACTTATTATTATTATTATTTTTTCATAATTTCATATTTTTTTATTTTAATTAACTAATTTATTTATTTTTTTTATTTTTTTAAAATCATAACCGTCCACGTGTCATAATCTTAATGTTTTACACGAAAAGACCATTTTACCCTTATTGTTTAAATTATTTGTAACCGTTGACCAACAGTTGACTAACGGTTTGGACTATTTTGAAGAGTTTTGGAAAAGTTAGGGACTAAAAGAGCTATTTTCAATAGATATTTAAAATTTTGATATTTCGCGAAACCTTAGGGACTAAAATAAAGTTTTCCCTTTTTAAGTTTAAATCTTTAACTTTCGTTGCCCCGTGGAATGGGATTCAACGACTGTTTGATGAAGGTTTTAAATATGAACGTTATATCCGATATTATTTTGATATTATTTAAATTTTGAAGGGATAGGTAAGGGGGAAATATAAAATATACGCATATTTCAATATATTTATAAAATATTTTGATATTTTAAAAATATCTCGATATTTTGCATATTTTCTAATATAGAAAATTTGGACCGATATTTATGGAACATTTAGACTATTTTTTTTTTCGGCCTTATCAAAATTTTAAATTTGAAAAATAAAATACTTAATATAATATGATAATACTTTAAGGGTCCGTTTGTTTTGCAGGTTGGGATTAGGTTTGGATACAAAATTATCCAAACTCATGTTTTGTCCAACCAAATAACCATCATTAAATTATCTTCTCCTAATTTTATCCCACTAGATTAGAATAAATGAAACTTATTGAACTCGTGGTTAAAAAAAAAAAAAAAAAAAAAAAAAAGCTATCACTCTCTTCACCTGGATCTCATCTTTCTCCACCATGTCGTCTGCCTCCTTAAGAACCAACTCCATTTCGAGGTGCTCTCCCGCCACACCGATCTACTCAACTAATTCTCTTCCCTCAACAACACTGACTATGCCTTTTCCACCGTTCAATATGCCATCTCCTCCTTTTAGTCATTCGTCCGTTGTGTTCAATTTGAGATCTCTGACCCTTACAAATATATTGAAACCAAAACCCGGTAGCTTTCTAACCTCCACCACACTATCAAGCTCTTCTAGCACACCATTCGCAGTCTCAGGCTTTCCAAGAAGCTCCGCGTCTCATCTTTGCATCAAAACTCAACTCAACCAAGGAAAGAAAGTGGAGGGTGAAAGGTAATGAAAGAGGAAGGAGGGTGATGATGGTGGAGGAGAGAAGGTTCTGCTGAAAATTTTTGATAAAGTCCCTAGAAAATTTACTTAAAACTCAAGTTTGTATTCACTATTTTTAATATTATCTTATATTTGACTAAATATGGGATAACATCCAAATTTATCCTTTGCAATCCTATTCTATCCAATCCAATTGAATCTTATATAAATAATCCAATCATATCTCATGCATCAAATGAGGCCTAATAGGGTTAAAATGTCACTTTTCTATTACTATTAATAAGGTTATAAAAAAGTAATTTACATCATAAGGGTAATTGACTATGACTTTCTCCTCAATGAATGTTGTTACTTAACATAACTCTTTTGGTGATTCACAGATAAGGTCAAGGATCAAGGTCAGTTCTAATGTTTAGCATTACGGTAGTTATAAAGGCTATAATATATTTGACTATCTTTAATATATTTGACTATCTTTCACCACAAATGTCATATGAAATGCATATTGAACAACAATATACACCAACTTAGGTAAATTCAAATTACTCAATTTATGGATCAATTGGAAGAGACGAAGCACCATATATGTTGGTTGCCACAAGTGTAAGGAAAAACTTTGTAGGATGATTTTAAATGATGATGCTACAAAGTTATATATTAGATTCTGGAATACAAAAGAAGAATTTAGCGCTATCAAGACAAAAGTTGATATAATATTTAGAGGAGAACTTGAAGAAGATTACCAGAAATAGGTTGTAAAACTCTATGGCTGCAACCTAAATCTAGCAAGACGAACTGAAACATACGTAAGACTAAGAAACGGAACTGAAAAGTCAATTACATAAGCAATCATAAAAACACTTGAGACCTATTAAAACCATTGCTTAAGAAATATGTATAAGTTATTGAACTAGTACTTCAACGCTTGTGATGACTCAATTAAAGCCATCAAGGGCTTAAACATGGATGAATTGGGGGAGTTGATGAATAGATATGCAACTAAGCACACAAAATGCATAATTATTGGGAAAAAAGAGGAAAAAGAAAGAGCTGAAATAGATGCAAAGGTTAAACTAAGGAGGAGAGAGAGAGACTCAAGCAACATAAGGAAATTTACAAGATCTGGAAGACATACTTGGCTAGCTCAGCCTCTAAGGTTGACTATAACTTGGAAATAATACCAAAACTTCTAGATGACCATAATGAGAAGCAGAGGGAGAATCAGTAATTAGCAAAAGAAATTGAAAGGTTTATCAAAGAAGCTGATAAAAAACATGGAGACAATGAAGATGAAGACATGTGACTAACTGAACTTGATTAAAGGAGCTAACAGATGAGGGAGAACGAAGTAGGAATTGAGTATCTGGTGCAATGAACATTGAGTGATATATAGTTATATTAAATATCTTATGATTTTTATAGATTTTTTAAATGTGTATAAAAATCTATATTAAATATCATCTTAATATAGATTTTTATAGACAATTTAAAAATCTATAAGTGTCTATATTTAATATTTCATAATTTTTATAGAGTTTTCGAAAGTCTATGTTAAATACACCCAAAATATTTAGTTCTTTGAAAGCCTATCAAAATCATATTGAATATACGTTTCTAAATTGATAAGAAAACAAATTAGATTTATATTAAAATCTTTCAAGGGAAAACGCTTTTAAAGTGATTGTCTTAAATATTTTATTTTGGAAATATTTCCTAATACTAAAATGTCACTTAGGGGACAAGTTTAATGAATTTGGAATATATTCCTACTCATATACAACTATTTAAAAATTATTTAATAAAATAGTACGAAAATAAAAAATGAAAGTGAGGTGGAAGTAATCAATCTAATAACCTATAGGGGGGTGAATAGGTTATATTGCACTTTTATGGATTTATTTCAATGTTTTTATGTAACATAAATATAAACAAAAAATAAAAAGGGAAAGGAGAAGAAGAAGAGAGATATAATAATTTTTACACGAAAAACGACGAAAACTGTGGGGTTAGAATACCCCTCTAGGCACTTTCGAATAAAATCCCATTATTAAAAGATGGATTGCAAATTTATTCCACAGCTACTTTGCTTAAAACCCTAATCAGTAACGAACTAATAATAATCATCAAGTTTCACTCTTCACGAACTTAGAACCACCAACCCGTCATCCTTCTAAATTTGCAATGATCACCTTTAACTCTCCTTCTTCACTAGTTACACAAGTTTGACAAAATTTTCCCCTTCTTCTCTCTAAGAAGCAAGGTCACAATCAATCTTGAATCAATCATGATCAATGCATACATGTAAATTTAATGAATGATGTATGAACTGTCAAATAGAAAGTTAGATAAAAACACTCTATATAAGTCTAAATGCAATAAGCCTTACCAACCTAAGACTTCTAAATTAAATTTAGTCTACACAAAAATCCAACTAGAAATCTAGTATTGAAAAGTTTTAATTGAAACCAAACATGAACCTTATTCAGCTAATAAGAATCGTAAATACTTCTATATACAAACTACTAGCCTTACAAGGCAAAGCTCTAAGAATCCTGGAGTGAATATTTTCATGCATGGAATGATTTATGACATTTAATGGACATGTTTAATCTTCCTAGATTAAGTTTTGAGTGTCCAAAACATTTTGGAAAAAACATGAAATGAAAACATAAAAAATGAACACAAAATGAAAAAAAATAGAAGAAAATTGCATAAAAGAGAGAATTGAGTGACCGTTGGCTCACTACCTGAGCAGTCAAGCTATGGCAATGAGCTCATTGCCACAACTGTTTGGTCATCGCCCCAATGGTGACTCAATGGTTAACCCTATTAATAATTCTTCCAACTTTATGTGTTTTGATAGTTTCAGTTATAACTTCTTTGTCCAACCTCTATTTGATTTGCAGTTTTTTCTTATGGTTAGCTAACATTTAAAAATACATTTTTTGTGAAGAAACCATTTTAAAAAATATATATAAAAACTCATGAAATACCCTTAATTACATTGAACTTCTATGATTATGCAAACAATTTTACTAAGACATGAATGCAATCCTATAGGTTCAAAACTATATGCAAACACTCTTAACATATGAAATATAAGTAAACAAACATGGAAACACATCAAATCAGAATGATCAATATCATGTGAACATTTACACATTCGAGTCATGCTAACCATCTTTGGATTACATTGTTTTGATTCTTTACTCACCAAACTCCTTGACAAGTCTTCAATAACTCACCTTAAAACTTTGAAAGATAAAGAATACATGTAAAGAGAATTTTGACATGAAATAAGCCAATTACAAAAATATAGACCTAACAAAAAATTTTCTGTACTTTGATTTCCCTATTATCTTATAAAAGTTATTTTCTCATTAGGTTAGTGTGTTAGGAGATTTAAGTGTCTAGATAAATTCCTAATATATAGCTTAAGAAGTCCTATTTCCCATCAATCTAATCTAAGTGATGATTCTCGTTTATTTTTCAAGTACTAAATTGAATAATTATCACATGGGAAAGCTAAGGTGCGAAGGATGAAGTGGTTGATCATATTAACAATGTCATCATCAAATCATTCTAACTAGGGCAAATCTATTACAATTTATAGCGCCACCTTAGTGTTTTGCTTTTGTGCCCAAAATATGGGGAGGAAAATGAATATGTTATCCATGATTTTTTGTTTTTTTTTTTCACTTGTTCTTACATCTTAGACGAAAGTAATTTGGTTTCAGCATGGTTAGTGGAGTTTGGTGCCCTCAATTTTGAACTAAATTTTTGTACTTTTACATTGAAAATGAAAAAGGATATTTTTATTGATAAGTTCATTAATCTAGCTCATATGGCTTTATGGTCCATATGGGAAGAATGGAATTAGTACACATATGATGGTATGCTTAAAGATCTTGAGAATATTATTAGGTTTGCTAGGGGTTATCTTTATTATTATTCCAAGCTTAGGAAAGGGTGATGGATGACATCTCAATTATTCATAAATGGCACCCTCCTCCTTTAGATATTTTGAAGCTCAATATGGGTGTTGGTTTTGGTGCTGCTGATAATAATATAGTAAAAGTTAGTGCTATTATTAGAGGTCGTGAGGGCTTTTGTTTTTGCTCTGCATGCATGCTGGCTTGGTTTTGCATATGATGGAGACAAATTTTTCTCTCTATAGTGAAGTGTCTCAGGAATATCTCTCTCTTAGCTTATGACAGCCATCTTGTTGATGATATTTACAAGCTCTCATTCGACATGGGACATCTTTCCTTCTGGTTCGTGCTTAAAATAGAGAACATGGTTGCCCATTCTTTGGTTAAATAAACGTGTTCTTTATTTGATGATGTATTTTGGGACATTAGTTATCTTTCTTCTATTCACAACTTTATTTTAGCTGATAATCATCAATAAAGTTTATTGGTAATATAAGCCTTTAAAAAAGAATTTGGATGGCACTTTATAAGTTTAGAAAAACAAAAGAATTAAGACAAAGATAAGTAATAAACAAACAAAATAAAAATAGTGTACATATGTAATACATACATGATAAAGTAAATAACAAGAGCTAAGATTGGCTTAGTGGTAATACCTTCACACTTATATCATCTAGGGTGGCACAATAGAGTAAGATGCATCTCATTTATATAAATTCAAAATTGTAATTGTTGAAAAGAAAAAGAAAAAGTAAGAGTAAATACGTTTGTTAACTTGAGATAGTCAGTCATGTAATATAAACTTAAAAATTTGATTTAAATATGTGAGTTCAACATGCATCTATCCATTTTTACTAAATTCAACAATGGAAAAATTTGTTATATCCACTTAAAATTTTGATTTAAATATGTGAGTTCAACACGCATCTATCCATTTTTATTAAATTCAATAGTGGAAAAAGTGTTATATCCACTTAAAAATTTGATTTAAATTTGTGATTTCAACATCCGTATGTCTATTTTTACTAAAATAAATGGTGAAAAAAAAAATAAATTAACAATAGACAATTACTCTTAAACTGATTGAAAATGAATGAATAAATATTGAAATCTTACATTTACGTTAAAATTTTAAATAAATATAACCTAACTCATAATCAGTGTTGTAAAACTCGACGAGTAGATCCAATTACTCGACGAGTACTCGATGATTGGGGTTCCGCCGATCCAAGAACCCTGAATTTGACCAAGTTGGCGAGTACTCAACCCAAACAAGTTTTATGAGACAGATTTACTCAGTAGGTACTTGATCAAGGTTAACTTTGCGAGCATTGTGCTAAAGTAACTTTTGATATTGTATGAGACATTTTTATGATGTTTTATGGTCATATTATTGTATTTTGATCATATAAAAAAATATACTTTTTTTTACATATTTTTTTTATAAGTTTGACCAGGTTTGATAGTCAGTCAACGGTTGGTCAAATTGAGTACTTGCCAAGTAGCTGGTTACTCGCTATTCTTTATGTAGTCAGTTAAGTAGCGGGTTGTGAAACATTGCTCATAATTTTCGTGACGATAATCTTCCGTTAGGAACATGGACTTATAGCAACAGTATTGGGTTTGGACTGGCACAAGATTGAGAGTTACTAAATGCACCCAAGTGAGCAATTAACGCATTCCGTTCTACCATTTTGGAATGTGAAACTGATTTCACTTCCCATTCAAGCACAGCAAACAACATTTGCAGATTGAGGGAAAAGTAGATGGCGGGATTGCTAGCATGGGCAGCGGACGTAGTAGGAGGCCACAAAGACGACGAGCCGAATTCACTGGTCTTCACACCTGAGCAACAGATTTACGTCCAACAACTAGAGAGAAAAGCAGCGTCTCTGAGCCGTTCGATCCAGGATCTACGTCTCCAGTTACCTCCTCCTGATATCGCCCAACGCCTCCCTCATCTTCACGCTCACTCTCTCGCCTCTAATGCCGCTCTCGCCCTCCAACTCAACTCTCACTCCGCTACTCGTCACCAAGTAATAATAATATACCCTAACATTGGATTCACTTGTTTCTTTTCTATATGCAATGTTTTGAGGTCAAATTAAAATTTAGGGTTATATATGCGATGTTTTATAGGCAACCTGAATCTAGCAAGGCAAACTGAAACTAAGAAATGGAACTGAAAATTGCAATCATAAAAACACTCAAGATCTATCAAAACCGTTGCTTAAGAAATATGTACAGGCGCAAAATGTACATGATATTTTACGAATCGAATTTTTCGGTGCTTGTTAATTTTAGAATTTAGTGATAGATTATGATTATGCTGATGATTTCGTTAACCAGGTGCAATTGAGGGAGGTGACGCTGCAGGAAGAAAATGCAGCGTACGAGAAGGCCATATTTAATTGTGAGAGTAAAATACAGGAAAAGTTGCAAGAAGCGAATTCGCTTAGAAGAAAACTTGAGGTCTGGCGTAAGATTGGTACTTTTTTTAATAAGGTTAGAAGGTAGTTGGTTATTCCTGATTCAATGATTTTTTTTGGTTTTTGTTTACAGGAAATAGATGAAATTGAGACAAGTCTGGCCGTGGAGCTTGATAGCGTGCATACAGGATTGAATAACCGTCAGTCAGGAAGAATGATTGAATCCAAGGTTGATTCAAGAACGGCAGATGAAGCTGTAGCGGATGCAGATGTTTCAGAATTGGCTATGAGAGAAAAATTAGAAGAAAAGAAAAAAGAATTGGTGTGTTAGTTAATTTTTCCTTTCTTCCTTATTATTAGTGGGTTGGTTCTTAGAGTTGTCTGATTTGATGCTCTTAGAGTTCAATGGAAGAGATAGTTCGAGAATGGGAGAAAAAGTGGGCACAAGTTCAGCATAATGCACTGAAGCAGCCGTCCCCAGGCATTTATTTATTTTAACTGCCAAATTATGTTAATTTGGATATGCTATAGCTTCAGTATTTCCCCTTGATAACTTCGTTACAATTAATCATCAACTTCTTATGAATTGATTGCGTTGCGCTGTTTGCTTTTATGACATTGCATGGTTTTTCATAATTAATGAATCTGGCAGTCAGATGTATGTCTATGAAAGATTTTTAGTCCACATAACTTTAGCTGGATATGCAAGTACCATTGAGCTTGAGGGTCAGAAAAGTAAGGGC
Organism: Nephelium lappaceum; assembly: GCA_021234005.1. Classification (NCBI taxonomy): domain Eukaryota; kingdom Viridiplantae; phylum Streptophyta; class Magnoliopsida; order Sapindales; family Sapindaceae; genus Nephelium; species Nephelium lappaceum. Next base: position 10,846,840 of record CM038011.1, on the reverse strand, counting down.
TTTGCTGGCAACCAAGCACTCTGTGATTTTCATCATTATTCAAAATAATGAAGGGGTTATTTTATTCCTGAACTAGAAACGTTTTGTATTCATGAAATTAGAACTCACTTGGTGTTTCTTCATGATATTTAGAGTACTCTCTTGAAAATTATTTTTCTGTGCCCTTGTTCCCAACTGTGACAGTTGGGCAAAGGTAATTGTTTCCAGGCATAAATCTTGATATTTTTGGGGATTTTTATTTTTTTATCATGCAAATGGGGTAACAGAGTCTGTATGTATGGTGGATTGGAGTAATTGGCTCAAGCTGGATGGATCTGGCTTGGGACGCAATGTCAATGTCTAAATTAATATATAGTGCCAGCGGCTTCTAATTAATTAAAAGTTGGAGATGGAGGAAGCAAGAGTTTCGGAAGAATTATTTGGGGTGGACGGAAAAGAAATATATAATATTATAATCTATTACTGACAGTGCATTGAAAACGTTCATCATTAATGTGGCAGTAGTTGAAAGGAAGCTGCTAGAATCTGGATAGTTCATTGGCTGTGAAACTACCCAGACAACTTGGGTATAGCAATTAAAAATGGCCATTCTTTAGTGCTTCCAATATTGTGGAGTCATGGGTTGCTGCCCTGAAGTGTAAAATCAACACATTTGGGTAGACAGCTTCAGAGTTTCTTTGTATCTCCAAACAGTCTCTCAAATTAGATTGTGTTAGAGAAATTGTAAAATATGTACTTTTGGTGCATTGCTAATGTTAGCAATGGTCTATAACTATTCATCAGTTTACAATAAATTAAAGATATTTTAATTTCATCTTAGTAAATTTGATACTGTATAATTGGTTAAAAGTATTTGAATGTGACCTTTGAGAAAAAGCTTTTGCTTGAATGCCATGCTTGCAGAATCTTTTCCCTATAACCATCATATATGCTGTATCTCCCTGCATATGATTCTTACTGCTTTCTTTTGGTACACCTTACAATTATTGTTCTCCTGTTTGGTCCTGGGCAATTGCATTTCGTTTAATTAATGCATTTTCACAGATTGTAATGACTATTGAGTTATTGCTTTGTGGAAGGAAATAAAAAATGTTTTGCAAGCCAGTGATTGTACTTGTTGCCAAACATTTTCAGTCATAGCAGCTTGTATGTACAATTTTGACATTAAGTGAATGTTTTTTGCAGTTCAAAGGGAAAAGATTTTAGACAAACAGCTGCACAGCCTCATTGAGCAACTAGCAGTGAAACAGGTGAGTTCTGGTTGCATATAATATGATTTTTTCTTGCCCCAACTATTGCGTTAACCAGTTGTATCTAATGTCTAATTCAGAAGATATTCTTAAGTAATATTATGTTATTGGTAGGCACAAGCAGAAGGCCTAGTTGGTGAAATTCATATGAAAGAGATGGAACTAGAAAGATTGAATGGGTTGTGGAGGAGAATTGAAAGCAGCAATGTAGAGGTTGATACTGCCAGAAACCGGGTTGGAAGAAGCACCTCTATGAAAGCTTCTGCTTCTGCAGATTATATTGTTGATGCTCATAACAAGCTTCCTTGTTACAACAGTAGGAACGGGAGCCAGCAGAAGCTCATGCTACTCAGGTCTGCCTTTGTACTCTACATATTAGCTTTGCACATTGTTGTCTTCGTCAAGATTTCATTTTGAAGAACATATTGATGCACCATATATCTTAATTGTATAATCTCTTTGTGTATTGACTGCGAATTAATCTACTTTTTTTGTTTTTTCTAAACATTATTATTGTACCATCCTTAGATTTTTATTGTAATCTCCTATGTATTTATATGATCATTAGAAATAATAGAAAGCATAAAGTGATGAGATTTTTCATTTTTAACATTTTATGAAGCTTATGCTTAATGCTTCTGCTAATTTTGAGAATGGAGTTTTGTTTTGCACATTTGAACTACTTTTCTTGAGTGGCAGGCATAAACTCTAAGCAGAAATACAGCAAATCCTCCAATTAAGGTTTTCTGTTAGCCCGAACGAGGGATATAAACCATTACAGTGTCTGATCCATGGATATAGTGCTTCCCCACCATACACAGATACACACAATAATACTGCACTTGTCACCTAATAATATAAAATTGTTAATTTGATGTCACTACATTTTCCTAAAGATATGCTGTTATAGAAGGAATAGTCTTTCTTTTAATCCTTATATCTCGTTTATTCAGTCCATGCTATAGAAAACGAAACTGAGGTGAAAGGGATTATTATTATTATTATTTTTATTTTTTAAATTTCTACTTTCATTTCATATCCTTTTCAAGTAAACTACTACAAAAAGGTATAAGTGGCAGAAGTGCCAATATTTTTAATTTTGCCTAGTTGTTTAGGTATTTTAAACACAAGTTTGTTTGACAAAGTTAGCTTGAGCGTCCCTCTCACGGTATAATGTTATATGAAAAGTTGTTCCTGCCAAAGAATGAGGAAGCAAGTTACTGAAGAGGACTACCTCTCAAAGATCCAAACCTTTTCAAGTCAAAACACTTGGGAGTCAGTCTAATCCATGGGAGTTCTTGAATGTGCTCACCCATTGAATCAAGCTATATATTTCCTCAATATTGTGTTTTTGAAGAGATGCTTTTACTAGCAATACAGCCACAGGTTTTAAGTATTATAAATAAATAAACTGTTGTTTCCAATTTACATCAGGCATGTTTCATCATCATCTGGTAAAATGGTCTCCCACTTTCATGCTTCAACATATGAAGCAAAAATTCATTCCATATGTCGATGGGGCCTGGCAAACACCAGTGAACACAATCGTTTACTGTCGTATTCTTATGCAGCGAGTGTCCGTAATGGTTAGGATGTCCATCTGGCCTTAGCAACATGATTTCAGTGGTATCCAGCAACCTGAATTTCAAACCTTTCTTAATTCCTTGTTTCTCTGCTGCTTTTAGTTCCTCCACCTGTGTCAAGTAGAACTCCATAATGTATCCGTCTAACTTCATTTCTTGGCTTGTAAATGGCCTTGTTCTCACACAATTTCCTCCCTTGTCCCAATCACCGTTCTCAAAGTGCGATGGAGAAAATGTCCTCAAGAATGTGATACCCTTGTAGTTCTTAAGGCTCTGCAGAGTTCTAAAGGCTGTTCGGAAGGCCTTCCTGTATCCGTAGTACTTGGGAAGAGTTGTGATGTTCTTTATGTGGCAGTTGTGGCACCCGGCAATTTGATGATTTTCATAATATATCAGAGGGCGAAAGAACCATTGCCCAGCTGAAATGATCACGAAGTCAAAATTTTCAATTGCACTCACCCATGCTTCATCAGCTTTATCTAAGTAGAGACTCATGAGGCTGTTGATGGAATGACCATTAGGGTCTGCATCTCTGGCTTCGACCAAGAAAGGGGACCACAAGGCTGCTACGGTGAATTTGTAGTCTGCATAGATCCATCGTTTAAAATAGTCTGTATTTGATGTGTACTTGTAAGAAATGTCCTCGGGATATGCCACCTGAAAGAATATATTGGACATCCTAAGCAATTAATGCAGAAAAAAATTTGCTACCATTAGTTTTCAGAGCACTTACACTGGCTAAGAGGCACAACAGTGACTGCATTTGGTTTCTCCCCACAGAGTCCCCAACAAATGCCATTGACTTGCCTCTAACAAGATCCAAGAATTGAACTGGATTGAATAGAGGTAATTCACATTCATCTGGTTTCCACCTCCATTTCATAAACTCTGTATCTGGTCTCCCAAACTTAATACAGTTCTGCTGGTCAATGATCAGATGGCAGCTTGTGTTTGTGTAGTAAGGCCCTTTGGGATACGGAACCCATTCTCCGGTAAAGATGTCACATTTCTTTCTTATATCTGTGTTTCTGAACTTAGTGATACTAACCTTAGCAGATGGCAGTGGCGAGTGTGAACTTTTCATACAGAGAGGGATAATAGTGAGCAGAATCAAGAAAAGTGATAGTAGGAAAACCTTTCTCGGGTTGCAATGAGGTATGGTCCTTCCATTGCAGTCTGTAGTGTAAGTCTTCATGGTTCACTGTCAAGTAAGAAACTCTGCATTTGGAATGATCAGTTTATATGGATGCTGTCATGATGCGATTTTATCTGTTTTCTGAGATTTGATAGTTTTACGAAATGCAACAGTAAGTCTGTAATTAAAGTAATTAAAGTAAAATCTTTAGGGTAGCATCATAATAGATTATTAAAGTAATTGTTTGGAAATTGTTGGTGCTATGCTTTACCTATCTAGAAAGAAAAGTATATAATAACTAGTCCTTCTAAAAGGGTGGATTTGATTATGAGAAACAAGTACCCAATTTGCCCATTTACGATTGAAGATCATTAGCTGTAAAACAGAAAGATAATGATTTAGTGTTAAAAGCTATATTATAGTCCACCTGATATTTAAGGTGAAAGTGAAGCTTTCTTGTTGACTAATTGATTTTTAAGTTTCTTCAAAAATTAGTGTTTGGAAATAGAAAAATTGGTGTCTATCCTGTTTTCTTCTCACTGGATAAATTTTAGGATGTTTTGATGTTACCATTAGTAACAAAAAGGGTTATGAGCTTTTTATTATTATTATTATTATTATTTTAGTATGTCTAATTAGAGGTAGACGGCAATATTTCAACCAAAAACAAGTACTTTCTTCAAAAATGTTTTTGTAGATGAAAAAAAAAACTAAAGATATAGTGAATAATGCTATTAAACAGCTTGATAAGAAAAACACTAGAACTGCTTAGAAGTGTTATTATAGACAAAAAACACCCAGAATCACCTTTTGTCACTTTGGAGTATTCCTAGTGCCAGCTGGGATAGTTGAAATGTTATAACTTTAATGATGATTCAACTATTTCTATCAATTATAAGGCTCATGAGTATGTGAGTCGTTTCTTGGATCATGGTATTCAGCTATCGTGAGCTTAAAGTAATTACTGGGGCCTATGATGACAGTATATGTTTTGTTGAGACAAATAAACACTGGCGTGTCTTGGGAGTAAAGTGATTAATGATTAAAACTCGCAGTGCCCTCAGGTTTGGCTTTATCTTTCTTTTTTTTTAGCTTCAAAGTAAGTAGAACTATTTTGTACTAGTGTTGGAAGTTGATCCTCTACATTTTTGTGGACATGTATCATACATTCGGTATGTGAAAATGCAATTTTTCTAGAGTCCTATGAGAGGACTAAATCTGTGAGCAATTTGTGAGTGAAAATGATGTATTTGGAGTTTGAATGTGAATATTCGCATGTAGAGTTTACATGAGAATATGTACATGAGAGTATGAATGCCAAATTTGTGTAAGGTCTAAATATGAAAACATAGTGTTACATTTTCCAAAGTTGCATGTAAAGTAACTGCAACCACATTGTCTATTATAATAGAATATAAGGGTGGACATCTTCGTTTAAAAAATTTAAATATCATCGTTTAAATATAAATAAATCCTAGTGGTTGGTTTTTCGACATTAATTTGTCTAAAACCTTAATTAAGCTTTTGAAACGATTGGTGTAAAACCAACTCTAAAATTAGTCAAAACGACTCAAATCTTGTAAAAAATTTATCATTAACCATATGATGAATTTTAAAGGTGAATCTGTCTGCATATAATTAATGAAAATATTTAGATAAGTCAGATAAAGAGTTTTGTTCTGTATCTAAGTAAATTTTCAAAGCTTGAATATGGAGTGGGTTTTGGTAAAACATTGTACGGGCTGAGTTTAGTCCGAAACCGAAAAATGTAACCCACTCGAATATGGACTGGGTTTTGGTGAATCATATGTTTGGTCTAACAGTCTTGTCTATTGGGATGTATGTATGTAACACTCCAGTCAATTGGGATTGACTGGTTCGCCTTTTTTTTGTTACATCACCTTTAAATTATTTTTTTACAAGGGCTAATAGGATTTGGGCCGGTTTCAATCCAGCCCAATCATTTAATCTTTGATCCAATATGCTGGGCTTGACAAGGAGGACTGAAACAAAAGTGCAACAAAGTTTAGTGTGCACAGTACTGGACTCAAATCCAAATCCGGGCCTAAGTGCATTGGACTATAAAATTTCGGACTGGGTCGGCCCGGGCCAACCCCTTTGACACCTCTAGTGTAATTCAAATTGATGGGATAATCGGATCTGGGCCTGTTTCAATCCAGCCCAACCCTTTAATATGTGATATAATATGCTGGGCTTGACAATCATAGGACTAAACGATATCTTTTCTAGGGATGATTTTTTTTTTTTGTTTTTTTCGAAAAGCAATAACTTTCTCAAGTTTTAATTCTAAATATTCTCATGCTTCCTTAATTTCCCTGTTGATTGAAATTGAACATATGATTAAGCTAATTTTAACATGACAACTCGTCAAGTTTTAGAGTAAGATGGAAATTTTTCTATATTTTTGATTAATTTGAGCCACTTATTATGCATACTTTTGGCTTCTCATTGAGAAAACAATTTTTTCACAAGTTAAATATTTCAATAATTGAACAATTCAATTTGAAATTTCAAGACCCAATCTTCAGTGCATGATTCTCCTCATAAGTATAAATAAGTTCATCATTATCTAAGTCTTTCCTCAACCTAAGGCAAGCGTGTCCATTACTTTACCGAACTCCTTGTCCTACTTTTATCAAAACTCAATTTGTATAGTAGAGATTATTTTACATATCTTGATTAATAAAATATGTCAAATTAGATTGCTGTAAATTAAATTTGTATCAAACCAATAAGTATGCAACTACATTCTTATGAAAGATCATAATTCAAGAACCAACCTTCAATGAGTGATTCTCCTCATAAGTATAAATAAGTTCATCACCATTTAAGTCTTTCCTTGACTTGAGGCAAGCATGTCCATTACTTTACACTACTCCTTTTCTTGTTTTTATCAAAACTCAATTTAAGTGGTAGAGATTATATTACATGTCTTAATTAGTGAAAGACATCAAAGTAGTTTGCTATCAATGTTCAGGACTAGAACATCTAATTTTTCCTGTTTCCATTTTAGTGAGCTGAAATAAGGATCGAAGATGCTCTCCTCTATTTTTAATATCAATTAATAATTTAAATAACTGAAGAGAGTCAGCTTCTTCGGTTGAAGAACTGGCAAGGATATATTCATTATTAAAGTTTTCAAAAAGGAGGAAGGGGCTATAAAACTCATTATGATTTTCTAGCGCCATTTTACAAACTCATTTATATTTTGGTTCTATATGTATATAGACACACACCTATGTTTTTGTTGTTTAGATATATTTATAAGATAAGTTCCTACAATTTTTAAAGAATATGCAAACAATTTCCATATATTGTACAAAACGCCGCATAATTTTCCTGCAAAGACTCTAATGTCTGAGTATTGACTAATGGAAGAAGCAACTTCGTACAAAAATCAAAGCTCCAATAACTTTTATTCATTGGCTTAAAGTCGTCGCAAGGTATATTCATTGGTTTGAATTTTTGGCACAGTAGTTAATTGACTTTGAATTGTTGGTACAAAGCGTTTGCAGCTAAGTGTTTTTGAATTTTTGGTACAAAGTGTTTGTAGCTAAGTGTTTGACTACAATGAGAGCGGTCCTTAACAGTATTGGCTAATGAAATCTATTGCAACTGAGATAGTATTCCAATCACTTGGCTACTTTTTCAAATTAAATTATTGAAATCTTGTTAGATTTGGATGGGGTGAGATGTATCAGTAAGAGACACATGTGATACAAGTAACCATTTACCTTACATAATGTCGTGTGTATATATATATATATATATATATATATATATATGCCAAGGCTCATAGAAGTTTCTCTCTGAAATGGATGGTCTCAAATGGATACCAAGATGATCAAGATGAGCAGATGAGTTTATATGCATTGAGACACTAAAACAAATGGATATTGTCCAGGAAGGAGCTGGACAAATAAGTTATGCATATTATTCTCGGACTTTTACTTACATTAATTTGTATATATTAAAATTTCAAAAAATTTAAAACCAATTAACAATCAAAGCTTCAAAATTGTCTTCTCAATTGACTTTAAAAGTCTTTTCAATTTAGTTGGTAGTCAAAGTAGGGTCTGTAGCAATTCAATATTATTGAAATTTCGATACAGAACAGCGATTGATCAAAAAAATTATTTCTTACCACTTTGATTGAAAAAAGTTGAGACTCATTTGTAAAAATCCAGACTATATTGCTTCCTTTGCATCCTGATGTGTGGGCCACGTTTAATGAGACAGCCGCATGGAAGTTTGCATTAAGCATGGCAGGAAAACCTTATGGTTATCATAACATGATATGTAGCTTGATAGACACCATAGACGACAACTATCTACCACCTTTGAATGCTCATCTGGTATTAAATTGAGTCATACCTGAATTTTATATTGATTTTTCTCACTATGTTTGCATCATTACTGATGTGCTATTATTAAAACAAATTGATTAAATGTCAATTAATGCTTATCTTGTTGGAAGAAATTTCTAACTGGCTAGCAATAAGCTCATGCAGTTAAAATACTAATTAGCTTTCTTGTATTAACCAGGTTAATAGTGCTTATAATCTTGGTTGTGCTCTTGTTGCAACTAATAGAGTAGATAGCTTATTGGTTTTTATGTTCTGACTGCTATTACGGTGGTCCTACAGGTTGCTTCTGTTATGACAGCATCTACAGCCTGAATGTGCTGCTAACATGTGGAATGAAGCCTTAAACAAACGACCGGGAACAAAGGCAAAAGTGCAACCTGGCCGGTGCGCACAGTACTGGACCCAAAAGTAAATCACAGCCCAAAGTGCATTGGACTCTAAAATTTCAGACTGGGCAGCTCGACCCAGCGCCTTTGACTACTACAGCGAGAACTCAAATTGATCATTGTTGGTTAGATGTGGCACAACACCTTTGACACCTTTAGTGATAACTTTTATTATTATTATTATTATTTTTTGAAAATTAATAGTAACTCATTATTCTTTTTTTTTTTTGAAGTAGTGATAACTCAAATTGATCATTGTTACTTAGATCACATATGATAAAAGAAACCTTAACATGGTTATCTTGACATGATAGCAATTATTGGGTAATCGATAACTCAAATTGATCATAGTTAGTTAGATTGCATTTAAATTTGATAAAAGATGTTTCAACAGGGTTATCTCAACATGTCATTGTCTAGCCTCCTGCATACTTACGGTTTTGCTTGTATCTTCCTCATTTAAATCTTCGTTTGATTTGCAGTTTTTTCTTATGGTTAACTGATATTGAATGCTATATTTTTCTTTTGTGAAGAAACCATCTTCAAAAAATATTTGTAACATAACCAAACAGTCCTCTCTTTCAAACTCAAAATTTTTGAACTTGTAAGAAAATAATGCAAATATAATTACGACGACTTGAAGACTTTTCTATAGAAGTCCAAAACTAAATGTAAACACTCCTAATACATGTATACTAAATTTATGGATATGAATGAACATCAAACCATGAGTGTAATCATCAACATATCAACATTTGCATCTTTGAGTTTTACTAACCATCTTGAATTACATTATTTTGACTCCTTGATTTTAAGCTTCATACTAAATCTTCAATAACTAATCCATAAACAATGAGGCTAATAAATATACATAAAGGGTATTTTAACATGAAATGAGACAAATACAAAATATGGAACATACATAATACAAATTAGACCCCGATGTGAGTACGAATTTAGTGTCTACAATAATAACTATTTTCCGACGTCACTTAGAAAGAAACGAAACATATTTTGATGTAAAAATTTAGACAACTTGCATTCCGGATTGTTCAATATAGAAGAAAATGTTCTGTAAGTTAACAATTATCCTACCCTAAACAAAACCACAAAACCACTAGACACAAATATTGATAATATATAATCATAGAAAATAATTACACAGAATCTATCTAAGCTTCATTTTTCTGTCATTCGAATGAAGCTTCTCCTCACGAGATCTAATGCCTTCCATCTTCAACATCTCCAGCAAAAAATCATTCCAAGTGTCAATGGGTCCAGGTAAACACCAATGCACACAGTCGTTATACAGGGTCACATTTTCATTTGGCCAATGCCCATATTTACTTGGATGACCATCTGGCCTTAATAGCATTGCTTGTGTTGTGTCAAGTAACCTGAATTTCAATCCTCTCTTCTTCCCTTCTTTCTCAGCAATCTTGAATTCCTCCAATTGAGTCATGTAGAGTTCCAAATGCACACCCTCCAGAGCTGTCTCATTGCTCCTAAATGGCCTTGTTCTCACACAATTCCCGCCTTCATTCCACATCCCATTTTCAAAGTGTGATGGTGCAAAAGTCCTCAGAAATGTTATTCCCTTGAATTTCTCTAGGCTATTAATGGCCTTGAAAGCAGTCCTGAACGCCTTTCTATACGCGTAATACATCGGCATGTCTGTCACATTGTCCAAGAGGCAGTATTTGCACCCAACTATTTGGCGATTTTCATAGTAAACCATCGACCGGAAAAACCAGTGACCTGCAGAGACGATGAGATAATCAAAATCCTCGATTTGGGTCGTCCAGTTTTCATCGTATTCATCAAGGTAGAGATTGAAGAGGCCAGTGTTGGTTGGTCCATGGGCGTCTGCTTCTTTGGACCTAACCAAATGGGGAGTCCAGAAAGTAGCGAGAGTGAAGTTGTAGGTTGTGTACGTCCAGCGTCTGAATCCTTCGTCTGATGAGGTTGAGGCATCTACAGGATATTCCACCTGGAAATGCAAAATAAAATTGGGTTTGGTCAGTCCAGGTCATGGTTGGTGACTTCAAAGAATTCATTGAGCAAATTGTCTTTAGTAGTGTCATTTAAACTTACCACATTAACAAATTGAATATATATATATATATATTATTGTAATATACTATTCAATGATCATTATATCTAACTACACCAAGATATTAAGGAAGACTTTGTGGATTAAAAACTGACAAAATTATTTTTATTTATGGGCAAAATACACACATTCCGAGGTTTGTCAATATTACATGACTATGACATTGGCAACTATGACTCTTTTTACGTTACCATTAATTGAGGTTCCACGAACATTCCTTAATCATTAGTTTTGATAATTTATTATTAATGATTAACAGGTAATTATATTAAAAAAATTAAAATATCTGTAATATTAAAAAATTAATATAAATAAATCAATATATTATTATTTTAATTTTAAAAATTAATTAAAGTATAAAAAATAATTAAAAAACGTAAAAAAATATTTCCTATCATCTTCTTCATCTTTCATCTCTCTTCTTCATTATCTTCCCATTTCACCATCATCTACATCACCCATCAACTTCATCATCTCTATCCTTTTCATAATTTTCTTCATTCATCATCTCCCTTCTTCATCATCTATCAACCAAGATCATCACATAAACTCATCCAAAAAGAGAAAAACTAAAAGAAAATTCAAAATAAATAAATATCTCCGGGGTGAAGACCCACTAGTGGAGACCCAAATGTAGGCCCAGCTTGTTGTAACATCAATCACAAAACAATTTCCACATCCCAATATAAGGGAAGGGATGTGGATGTGGAAAATTTCCACATCCTAATTAATAACATCAACCACAAATAAACTTTCTCATAAAGTGGATGTGGAGATCATACAAATTTTTTCCTCAAACATCACCTAGTAAGTATAAATTTTATAATTTCCACATCCTAACAATAACATCAACCACAAAATAGAATTAAATTTAATATTCCAACCTAAAAATCAAGTTATAACATCTAACATAATGAATTCAAAATAAATTAGATAATTATATAAATCTCATAAATCCAAATACAACACAAAATATGTCAAAGAATTGGTCAAATACATAATAAATTTGAATTTCAAACAACATATATAATAAATATATGCAAAAACGTTTATAAATTTAACAAATATAAATATTATTTAATATTATATTTTAAAAAATTAATATTGCGGGTTGTGGGTGCGGATGCCAACACTTTCAGTCACACATATCCACAAACTCATTTAATTAAATCTATACCCGTCCATTACATATTGAAAACCGTAGATTCAAGGGTGAAGTTGCCATCCATAGCACCATAATAAATTTCTCACAATCTTATTTTGTTTTATTTGCTTTTGATACTCCTTTCAAAAAGTAGGAAAACGCAAAGAGACTTGGTAGTTAGAAAATTTTCTATATTCATTGATTAAAGAGACAATTACCTAATCTAGGCAAGCGCAATGAGAGTCGGTAATAATTAGGTAACCGTTGTCAGATGGGATCCAATGAACTTGACCCAATTAATTTTACCCAATCAAGTTTTGAATCTAATCTAATGACAACTATAATTCAAATCTATCCGATCAAACTGCAAGAGATTGGAATGCAAGCTATTTTTGAATTGGTTTGGCTCTCTAATCTAAATAGTAATATTACTTACTAATAAACCCTTAGTTGGGAAAGATAACCGTTAACGTAATGGTTAGGATGGGAATGCTCATGTGCTCTACAAGGATCTCGAGACCGAAAAGACAAATTACAGAATATTAATATCGATGATCTGATTCAATTTGACCTACTCCCTGTCACATGGCATTCTATATAAATATATGTGTGTGCCACGAAGCATGGATCAGGAAGATCGTGGCATGTCATGTGATGAGGTGATCCAAATTAATAATAATTTCTTCTAATCTTTATTGATTTCCCATAATGGGCTTAGGTAAACTAAACTGCTTAGCTAATTCGTTGAACTATACGTGAGAAGAGAAAATTTAAAAGTAATCATAAAGAAACCTACAAGCTATGAATAAAAAAGGAAAACAAATCTGAACTTTTCTTTCTGGTGACAGAAATTATTAAAATTATGTGGTGTTAAAAATTTTGAAACTGATGATGTGACAGTCAACTCTTACTGAAAATCAAAATAATAAATAATAAACAGCTGCTGTGCTGGCTTTATGGTGATCTATATAGGCCATCATTATAGTGACTTTTAATTATGTATGTAAGAGCATATTGTGAATGAACGTGTTAATATACCTAAGAACACTAAGGGAAAACTCTAATAATTGAGTCTGATGATACCTTTTAGGGAAATTAGTTTTTTTTTTTATTAAATTATCACTAATGGAACTTTTAATAATGGGCTTAGGTAAGCTTTAATTAGTTTTTTAATTAAATGATATAACTAAGAAAAGACCACAACCTGAGTTGTCTTGAAATTGTCTACAAATTAAAGAGAAAAAATAGCAGAAACCAAAGGAAATATCTCTTTCAAGAAGCATCATAAACTGATTGAAGGAGAGTTACATACCCTAGATAGAAGGCATATCAATGACTGCATTTGGTTTCTACCCACAGAGTCTCCAACAAAAGCCAGGGACTTTCCTCTAACAATTTCTAGGAACTGAGCAGGATTGAAAACAGGCAGCTGACACCCATCTGGCTTCCATCTCCATTTCATGAACTCAGTGTCTGGCCTTCCATATTTCATACAGTTTTGGTGCTCGTGAATGGCCCAACATGTTGTGTTTGTGTAATATGGTGCTTCAGGATTTGGCACCCATTCTCCTGAAAATATATCACATATTTCCTCACTTTCCAGTTCCCTTATTAGATCTTCTCTAGATTTTTGCGATGGTGGTGAAAAGAGAGGCTTAGAAGAAGTAAAAGATAAAGTTATTTTCTGAAATATATTAGGGGACCCTAACAAAGGGTAATAGAGAGGAATGATAGCAAGAATAATTAAAGCCAAGGTTATTTGTAAAACTATTTTTTGTGTATGGTTTTTGAAACATGGAAGCTCCATGGCATGAAGAGAGAGAGAGAGAGAGAGAGAGAGTGAAAACATGGATTGAGAAAGAGTGACTTTAGTCACGTATATATGTGAAGTGGGTAAGCAATGAGCCAATGAACATGTTTTCCAATGTACTTATGTTCCCTTAGATTTAGAGTTATTAATTTATCATTTTATATAGTAAATTTGATGATGATAATCATTACATTTATTTTTAATTACGACTCGAGACTGTTAAATAGCAGTACAGCACTTACAATTGGCATCAAGAGCAACATCACGCCCAAGGTTGCATGATTTTAAGAAGATTAAATTAATGTTGCATTTTGGCATTTAAAGAGAGAAGCACGTGAAGCCAACCAGTAGAGAAAAATGAATGAATATCTAAACAAGGGAAAGAGAGATTAAAAGTTTTCTAGTGTGAAAAGAGTAGTGTTAGGTTTTCCAAATATTTGATTCAAATTCATACTCAAATGATGTAATATATGAGTTGTTAAGATCACATTAATTATTATATTATCTTATGATTTACATATTTTGACAACTCATATATCACATCATTTTGCTCAAATTCATGTTCAAATGATGTGACATGTGAGTTCTTTAGATCCTATTAATTATTATATTATCTCATAATTTACAATATCTTGACAACTCACATGCCATATTATTTGGGCATGAATTTAAACAAAATATTTGGGAAGCCTATATTAAGCTTTCCAAATATTTTGCTTAAATTCATGCCCAAATTATATAACATGTATGTTGTTAAGATCCTATTAATTATCATATCATCTCATGCAACACAAATAAAATAGAAATTACCATCTCTCTCTTGGCTATGTTTCTAGCACATGATTTGATGATGGGATAAGATTAAAAATGTCTCATCTTGTGTTAACCCATGTTTGCAAAGATATATATGGGAATCAAAAGTCAATCCAATCTTCATTCCAATTCTCTTGTAAGGGGGGAATGTTCAGTTCCAAGCTCCACCATCGAATTCAATGAGATAAGATTCAAGGGCTCGTTAATTGCATTGCTTTCTTTCTTTTTCTTTCATTAATTGCACACTAATTTTCTTTCTCTTTCTTCTAACAACCCAATTGTTATTATTTAAATAAGAGTTATTTCAAAATTAATCTTTATTTACTCATACTTTAAAATAATATAATTCTAAAAAAAATCAATATAACTTTTTAGAAAGATGATTTATAGGATTTATTTTATTTAAAACAATATTAATTTTATGTATAATATAAATTAGGTTAATAATAAAATATTTAAATTAAGTTTATTTCAATTCAATCTCAACGTACATTTTAGTATTTAAAATTAATCCTAGTATTTAAATTAATAAAATAATTTTTTCTTTTTTTTTTAAAAGATTTTTTATGAAATTAATTTTAAGTATATAATAAAGTATTTAAATTAATATTATTCCAATTCAATCCCAATTTACATTAAATACAATATGGTATAATTTTAATCCAACCTTAAGTTTTATCAAACATGAAACAATAATTTTTTAATTCAATTAATTCTATTCCAATCTCACGTGCTAAACGTAGCCTCTGAGTACAACACAATTTTAACGTGAGCACTAGAACACTTTATATAAAAGTTATAATTAAAAACATTTTTTTTTGAGCTCCTAACACAAGTCACACAACTTCTGGGACCAAGCTAATATAAATCACTTAGCGTGCAACTCGGAATGCTGCTCTCAGGACTGGGAGAAGTCGACCCATATTAGTGAAAAAATTGCCTACAATTTGAGGCCACTAGAGTTCGAACCTTGCCTCGCGCTTACAAGATGTGGGCAAGAGGGGATATGTCACTACACCAACCTACTGAACTTATAGTTAAAATTATTCTGTTTCGAAAAATTTTTCTAAGAAGATAGTTTGATGGAAAAGTTTCTTACATAGTGATGTAAGATTGATCTTTACACAAAACAAAATCTTGTAAAACAACTCAAGTGATTAGCCCAATATTAAATTAGTAATTCAAATATGAGGGTTTTTTTATTTTTTTATTTTTTATTTTTTTTTATGTCACTAAATAATTGGGCGTATGTTTTACCAGCATCAAAGAACTAAAGTTACTTTTACAAGCACTAAAATATTATTCAATTTTTTTAATGACAAAAGTGCCCTTGATTTTGTAATTTTTTTTTTATTTTAAATATTATTAAAATCAAAATTGAATGGTTTTCAAAGAAAAGAACTCGATTCTCTCTATTTTGTCACTCCCATCGAACATCCATCTTTTAATAAAAAACACTCTGAATCGATGGTGGCAAACCATCTCCCCTATTTAGTCATTGACAAATGTCAAGTGACAAGAAACAAAATGAAAATGGAGGAGACGACGGTCCATTGACGTCGACTGATGGCAAATATGATTAGAACATTTGTTTTCTTCCATTTGAGGTTTAGTGTTTTGAACTTTCAAGGGTGGTTGATTTGCATCAATTTGATGTGAAGCTTCGTTGCACACATTTAGGGGAGGATAGGTTTGGGGGGAACCATTTTTAAATGCATTAGATAGCCATTTCATGGTTGATTTGGTTGTTGAGATCGATCGACGAAGATGCAATGTGAACAATCGTGAAGGCACTATTAGATAGCAAATCCTTACAATTGTTGTATTTGCTATCTATTACTTTGTTTGCTATTTATATGCTCGCTATCTATTGATTAATTTTTTGCCATCTATTTAATACGTTATGGAAATGCGCATGTGTTCGTTATCTATTGAGGTGAACCTGATTTCTCTATTGTTTGACTTGATTTTTGTTTTGCTATAATTTTGCAGATGAAAAAGCTAAATAAGAGGTTGAAAACATGTAAAGACCACTAGTATAAGGTAGTTATAATGAAGCGGAACAAAATCCAAACATTAGATAAAATTGATAATGTATTGTTTTTATTAGGGGATAATGGGATTGAAAAGTAGTGGTTCACGAATTCATGTTTCAATCACTTCCTTTATATGGATTGATTGATGAAATTATTCAGTGTGATTGTGCATGAGCTATTATTGAAAGAGATCTTTCACAGAGGACTGGAGGATAAGATGCATTTTACCATGAGGAGACATGAATGTAGATTGTCAAAGGAGGAATTTTATCTCATCAGGGGTTTGAAGTTTGGTTTGCTTCTAGATATAAGTGCATATGAAGTTGTAGATAGGGGCATTCATAATAATTCTTTAACAAGGCACAAGTTGTTTGGGTTGAGAATGTTAGGGAGATGGTGGAGAGAAAGGAATTTGAATAGCTTAGGGATGCAGTGAAGCTATGCTTGTTATTGATGTTGCGTAGATTCTTATATGGTACAAATGAGTAGTCCTACATGCTCATGTGAGAGCTTCATTTGGTGGAGGACTTAGATGTGTTCGATAAATTCCCATGGGGCAAATAAGTTGCAAGTATATTACACGTTTTAGTTTACTTATGTTTACTTAAATTATCATTCGTTACTTTGATTTGTTTATGTTTATTGTTTTGCAAATATATGCTTTTGAGGTTATTACTCGGATAGGCTCTGTTTTGGCCACAAGGAATGTTGTCGAGGATCGATATCCTCATATTTTATAATGGTCATTTATCCGGTGATAGAAAATTAGTGATGTGAGAAGATTTTAGATTAAAGCGATAAGACTTGCATCCTTTAATTTGTAACTTATATTTATCATCATCCGTAACACTACATGCTAACCTTGGTTGTTTCATGTTGCAAATGCATACAGAGACTAAGTTAGTCCTAGATGTAGATGAGAGACGTAAAGTCTACTATCAGGATATCAAACAAGATTTGTTTTTGGGGGCTATTATGGTTTTGCTGCCTGATGACACGACCATTGTCTTAAGTATTGGGATAGGAGCGGATGATCCTTCATTCGGTATCCATACAATAGGAGTTGTTTCGATGGCATTTACTAAGCCTTCATGGACAGTGCCATATGGTTATCTCTCCATGGCAGTTGACCCACCAGTTGGCATTGGCACAGGCAGTGGGAATACAACTGATGATCCTACATCCTTTTTTTCGATATTAGGTGGTGTGTTTGATGATGATGATGACGAAGACGACGACAGGATACCAGACTATACCTCGTCCTTTCATTTTGGTGGTTATAGTAATGCAGGCTTTGGTATGGACACATGGAGCTTCGATCAAGTAGTGGCGGTGAGGCCATCATCGAGGGATACGATAGCGATGGTTGGTAATATAAGACTATGACATGTTTGTTAATATCTTAACTACAATGTTCTTTGTTAATACCATTACAATATTATTATGATGTAATTAATTTAGATCCTATTAAACCAGGAGCTAGAACGTAGCGCATCCATAAATGGCAATAAGATTGATGCGTTGTTCGCATATGTACAAGATTTTGAGGCACAAATCATTGTTACTATGAAGAATTTCATGGATGAGGTGTGGCAGACTAACAGTCGTTGAGATGCTCAGTTAATAGAGATTAGATGGGCCATTGATGATTTATCTCAATCAATCAGGGCTCTCGAGGTATATAAAAAGGGTTATTATCAATTTACCCCCTAAAAATGAAAATAATGTCAAATCACCACCAGTTTTGAAAATATTAGTAAAAAAGATCCGACCGTTAATTGAAATATTAAAACGGTTAAGAAAGTGACGGATTCGTTAATATTGAGGATAAAAAGGTAATTGAATGTGATCATAAATAATGAATTACAACTGAAATATAATATGTAATTTTTTAATTAAAAAAATAAAATAAAAACAATTTGAAAACAAATTAAAAAAAAAAATACAAAAACTCTCTCACCCTCTCCCTTTCTCTCTGCAGCTCACGCTCTCTCTTTCACTCTTCATCAACCACCGTGTCCCTCTCTCTCTCTTTCACTCTTCTTATTCTTTTTCATCAGCCACTGTCTCCCTTCTTCTTCTTATTCTTCTTCTTCTTCTTTTTCTTTTTCTTTTTCTCTTTCTTCGATCCTAGATGAACCCAAATGTTCGCACTTGAAGCTCGCCATCATGGTCGAAATAGGAGACCTTTAAACCAGATGCTCAGTCGCTCACCCAGATTCGCAGGCCAAGTGGTACGACAGTGCAGATCAGATCTTGCAAGCGTTGTTTTTGATGCGGTTCGTGGAGGAGATGGAGAGGACGGTGAGGAACAGAGCCGTGTACCGTTGAATCGAGTGGTGCGGTAGTGCGGAGGTGGAGATTAGATCTTACAGGCGTTGTTTCCGACGCGGTTCGTGGAGAAGACGGAGAAGACGGTGAGGAACAGTTGGCTGTAAATCATCATCATGGAGTGCTGAGGCGGTGGATCTGTGGGCACTGTTCCTAATTTTTTTTATGCATTTGAAATCTAGGTGTTTTTTTTGTTGTTGTTGATGTGTTATTTGATAGATTTATTTATGTGCTTTTGATGATGATAATAATGTGTTTGATATTGAAGTTGAACTGGAGATTAAACTGAAAAATGTTGGTGTTGAAGACACTCGGTGGAGATCCAATCTAGATTAAATCTCCACTGTCCATGGTAATTGATGGACGGTGGAGATCCAGTCTAGGATTGGATCTCCATAATTTTTTTTTTCAAAATCTCAACCGTCCATCTTAAGGTGGACGGTAGAGATTTGATGATTTTTTTTTTAATTTAAATTTCAGTTAAATTTAATTAATTAATTTTTTATTTAAATTTAATTTATTTAGTTTTTATTTTGTCAAATTTATTTAATTTTTTTTTCAAATTAATTTATTATTTATTTAATGTTTTTTAATTTTGGTTGTCAAATGATAGTTTGGTAATTGATTAATTGTTTGTTTTTTATTTTTTAATATTATAAGGTTATTTTGGTCTTTTAGTATTTTTATTACAAAAGCACTAAAAATTCGGATGAAAACCACTTTTGGGTTACGGTAGAGGTTTTTTTATTAATATTTTCAAAAGAGAGGGTAAATTGATGTTATTTTCGTTTTCAGGGGCTTTTTGGATTGCCCCCATATAAAAATTTGTATGTCGTTGCATTGTTTATGTTGCATAATGAAACTGAATTTTAATTGTCTCTACTCGATGACATCGCATGTAGGTAGATATGTCTATACTTAGGGCGCCGACAATGGAGTAGCAAGCTAGGCCCATAGTTCAACTTTATCAGTTAATTTTGCCTACCATCATGACGACGGAGCAGACAATTGTGCCACAGTTCAATCGGAGCTACCAGGTGTGTCCACTGTTTAGCTAGTTGTGCCCATTATTCAGAAAGTTGTGCCTACCATTCAGATGACGGAGAGTCCTACAGCTGCCACCACCATTCCTCCCCCACTACTTCCCCCACCACCGGCAGGTCCTGTAGTAGCCACCTCTGTAGTGTATGGCCGACTTGAACGGAAGCAGATCTTGCTAGATGTCCTCGCCATCCACTCCATATCATTCGACCATGTAACCTGACTGACCAACTTTTAATCTTTTGTTATACATTGGACAAATTATTGAATTCAAAATAGCTAATTTTTAAAGATAGTAATATCCTCTTAATTATCATTTCATATATTTTAAGGGCTAGTAATATCCTCTTAATTATCATTTTATATATTTTAAGGGCTCTTAAAAAATTATTTTTGTATTGTTTTAATATTTCTAAGATATGCTTAATTTTTTGTATTTATCAATGTTTTAAATAGGAATTTTGTTTCATTTTAAATTATATTAAATTTAATAATATGAAGGTAATTTTTGTGATAAGAAATTATTTATATGAGCATTTTAGTCTTTTCGCTATGGTCAAATGGTCTTTCTTAGTTTCAAACTAGGGACAAATTTTAATTAATGTATTACATTTGCTCGTTAGTTTTTTTGGTCAAAGAGTTCATTTTGATATATTTTTGAAAAATCAACGATCAAAAAAGGTTATATATATATATATATATATATATATATATATATATATAAAAGGGACATAGCCAAGAATTATAATTTATCATTAGGGTGGGTTAGAACTTTTATAAAAATTTTAGTAGAGTTTCTGCTGTTTTTATAGCTTTCCAAAAATTTAATATACTTATATTAATAACATTTAAATACACAAATAATATCTATCACAAATAGAGAATTTGTCTCTTCACAAAACGATTATATAATATTTCAAATTAATATAATAAATTTAACATACAATGTATTAGATGTTGCACTTAATTTAAAAGAAACACACAACATAATAAATCATTCACCAAGTTGAATTTTAAGATTTTTTAAAAGATCAAACTTATCAATTATTCTG
Source organism: Nephelium lappaceum (assembly GCA_021234005.1). Taxonomy (NCBI): domain Eukaryota; kingdom Viridiplantae; phylum Streptophyta; class Magnoliopsida; order Sapindales; family Sapindaceae; genus Nephelium; species Nephelium lappaceum. The sequence continues at coordinate 10,825,758 of CM038011.1, read as the reverse complement.
AATCAAAATTCTGTAATATCTATTTCAATTATTGATGTTGACACAAAGATTGAACCAAATCTAATAATGTAAATCAACAAATCAAAATTAGTATAAATTTTAACATTAAATAAAATAATTAAATATGTAAAATTTTAAAATACATATAATATGTAGGATATGGAGAGTGGAGTCAACAAAAGTTATTTTTTATTTGTTTGCACTTTATGGTCAACAACTCAAGGTTAAAAAAAAAAAAAAAGTAATTAGTTGAAAGAGTCTGTGGGTACCATATTGGTATATGGGATTTGCATCACTTTTCTTTGCACGGTATGATCTTTTGATTTAGGGAATTCTGCTACTTTGCTATTGGTAGCAAGATGTGCTTGGATGATTGTGTCTTGAGCTTTTAGTTGCTCAATACGACTTTCTTGAGTCATAAGCATGGCTTTCTCTTTTGACCAGTTGATGGATGCTTTTTGATGGGTGATTAGTGACACTACATTGTCATAGTCTTGATCAAGACTTGCCGAAACATTTGGTATCAATTCAAAAGTCTGCATTGGATGACTTACAACTTCCATTTGGTCAACTAGACTCTTCGTTTTTGTCAAGTATTCATCGATGGACATCGAACCCTTTACGGTTCATTTGCATTTGTTGTCCATAGTTTAGAGTGTTTGTCATGCTTTGATTTGTAAACATTGGTCTCTAACTTGGACCATACTTCATAAGAGGTGGACAAGTCAATCTTGGCTAATACTGACTTTGTCATGGAACTTAGGAGCCATCTCAACAAGAACTGGTCGTGTACGACCCATTGTTCAAAAACAGTATTGTGGTAAGGAAGAGTATCAATAGCTGTGGAAATGAATTAGGTGGACACGACTGAGTTATTAATAGAAGGTTATCAAGCTTATAACCGCAAATGACAGGTAGAACCACAGATTTCCGTAAAAAAATAATTGTGTCTTTCCAATTTCATTACTGCAGAGTAGCTAAGTTTTCCACTAAAAGGTGTGAAAAATATGCTTTTGGAAAGGCTGACAACTTGAGAATTGTGGGGATTAAAACAGAGGATGTGTGAGTTGAAATGGAGACAGAGGATGAGTGAGTGGGATTGAGAACAGATGATGAAATTGCGGGCTGAGTGTTTGACATGTTAGGTGATTCACTAGACATGATGAAGGATTTGGACGTGTCTCTTGTTTAAGCTTTGATACCAAGATAAGTTTTAGAATAATATATTAAGATGAAAACTGACTCGTCTGTTCATTTGTTATCAATTCAAAAATCTGCATTGGATAACCTTTAACTTCCATTTAGTTAGCAAGACTCTTCATTTTTGTCAAGTATTCATCAATGGACATCGAACCCTTGAACGGTTCGTTGCATTTGTTGTCGATAGTTTAGAGTGTTTGCCATGCTCTAGTTTGTAAACATGACCTCTAACTTGGACCATACTTCATAAGAGGCGGACAAGCCAACAACTTCGGCTAATATTGACTCTGTCATGGAACTTAGAAGCCATCTCAACAAGTGCTGGTCATGTACGACCCATTGTTCAAAAGCAGGATTGTGTTGAGGGAGAGAATCGGTAGCTGTGGAAATGATTGAGGTGGACACGACTGAGTTACTAACAGAAAATTATCAAGCTTGTAACTGCAAATGACAGGTAGAACCACAGATTTCCGCAAAAAATAATTGTGTCTATCCAATTTTATTATTGAAGAGTGGCTATTGGAACCACAGATTCCCTTAAAAGGTGTGAAAAATCTGCTATTGGAAAGGTTGGCAACATTGGAATTGTGGGGATTAAAACAGAGGATGTGTGAGTTGGAATGTTAAAAAGGGTGAGTGCGTAGGAATGGGAATTGGAAACGGAGGATGAAATTGTGGGCTTAGTATTTGACTCACTAGACATGATGAAGGATTTGGATCTCTTGTTTAAGCTTTGATACCAAGATAAATTTTAGAACAATTTATTAAGTTGAAAACTAACTCATCTGTTCATATGATTTCCTTGTGAAATATATAATTGCTGTACATGTGATGATCAGCTTATCTACAATACATTTCAAATTCAAAAGAACAAACATAACAAAGGATAAGTGAAAACACTTTGACTAATCACTTGATTAAGTTTTATCACCACTATTTCTCATTTATCTTATCAAGATCTATTACCCTCCATCTTCAGCATCTCCAGCAAGAAATCGTTCCAAGTGTCAATGGGTCCAGGCAAGCACCAATGCACACAATCATTATACAACGTTACATTTTCATTTGGCCAATGCCCATATCTACTTGGATGACCATCTGGCCTCAATAATGTTGCTTGTGTTGTGTCAAGTAACCTGAATTTCAATCCTCTTTTCTTCCCTTGTTTCTCAGCACTCTTAAATTCCTCCAATTGGGTCATATAAAGCTCAAAATTCAGACCCTCCAAAGCTGTTTCATTGCTCCTAAATGGCCTTTTTCTCACACAGTCCCCACCTTCATTCCACAAACCATTTTCATAATGTGATGGTGCAAAAGTCCTCATATATGTTATGCCCTTGAAATTTTGTAGGCTGTTTATGGCTTTAAAAGCAGTCCTAAAAGCCTTTCTATATCCATAAGACGTAGGTAAGTCAGTCACATTGTCTAAGAGACAGTAACGGCAGCCAACCACTTGGTTATTTTCATAGAACACCATCGGCCGGAGAAACCAGTGGCCGGCAGAGATGATGAGATAATCAAAATCTTCAATCTGGGTCGTCCATTCTTCATCAAACTCATCAAGGTAGAGATTGAAGAGGCCTGTATTAGTTGGACCGTTTGGATCTGCTTCTTTTGTCTTCACCAAATGTGGTGTCCAGAAAATAGCAAGAGTGGAGTTGTAGGTTGTGTATTTCCAGCGTGCGAATCTGTAATCTGGTGTATATGAAACATCTACAGGGTATTCCACCTGGAGAAGCAAAAATTCATTGAGTTCAGTCAAGACTGGTCATAGTTGACGTAAGACCATTGTCGTCTAGATTAGCATCGTAAATATATTATTGTATGTTGTAAAGCAGAACTATCATGCATTTCATTATTAAGTTGAGTGAGTGACTTCGTCTAGATAAGCATCATGAATATTATTTTATGTTGTAAAGTATACACAATTGTGACTCAAGACATATTACATGGCTTACGTATTTTCTTGTTATTTTTGTTTGTGATGTTTTATAAATTTATGAGCTGAAAATTTTAAATAAACGATTAGATTTTATTTTATTTTGTTTTTAGTTTTTAATTTTTAATTTTTTTTCCGACTCAAGTAACTGTGGACAACTTCTCTAAGACTTTTAGTTAGTGTCGGCCAAACCATGATTTATAAGTAAGTCCCAGCTTTAGCTCATAATTATTTACCAGTGTTTGGTCAAATAAATCTTAGACTCCATAAATCTTTGTTGTGGTTATTACGAATTACGATCAATTTTACTTTGGTCTACCTTTTTTTTTTTTTTTTTTTTAAAGAAAAAAGATTCTTGATTAAGCCAAGACATTACGTTCATTATTTTAAATAGACAAGCCTTGAATTTGATGATCGTATGACGTTCTAAATGTTTAATTTTTATTCCCAAAAAATGAGAAACAAATTGTGAAATAGTAGTGGGGTTGGATTTTGAGTTTCCAAATTGTGATTTTTGAGTGAAAATGTGAGAATAAGTGAGGTGAAGAGAAATAATGTAAACAAGAGAGCCAAAGAAGAAATGATAGGTTTTAAAACTTATATAAAGTTAACATAATTGTCGGTTCAGTCTTTTTAGAGCCCACATAAAATCATAGCTTTGGTGATAATTTCTTTTAAAAAATAAGGGAGCAATTGATGCTTTTTAATTCCCAAATTCTCACGGAATGGTAAAGTTAAAATACTATTCAATAACAATACCAATAATCATCAATCTTGCGCATCGAATTGGTTATCATGCTAACCTAATATTAATTAATTCTTTGGACAGCTCAACAAGATTAATCAATTCTTTTCAAGAGAGGCAGACATTTCAACAATATTGTTATATATTAATTAATTCTCTTCAGGAGAGACAGACATCTCAACAACATAGTAATATATAGGGTTGTTATCTTTGGACAGATAGATCCTTGACCCACAATACGCAAAGCAAAATTAGGACTGCTAACAACAACCATAATTTCAATGGTTTCATTATTGTGATGGGATTCACTGGAAAAAGGTATATATAAAATAACTTTTCAATAAATATGTAGTAGCATGTTTATTTTAAGACCATGAATTATAATCACTCTTTTTCAATGGGTTCCACAAAGTAATGAGACCCACTGAAATTGTGATTGCTTTAAGTAATCCTAAAAATAAAAATTTCAAGAGATTCTTACTATAGAAGGAATATAAAACTTTTCCCCGTAAAAAATAAATAATATAAGTAATGTTAGATTTTTCAAAATTTTTATTCAAATTCGTATATGATATATGAATTATCAATATCTTATTAATTATTAGATGTGAGTTGATAATATCATATTAATTATCACTTTATCTTATGATTTATAAAATGTTGACAACTCATATGCTCCATCACTTTAGCAAAAACTTTGAAAAATTTAGCACTAAACAATAATAACAATAATAATAATAATGTTACATTTCCAAAAACATTATCTATTTTTTTTTTCAAATGATGTAATAAACTGATTTATAACTATCGTATTAATTTTGGAATAATGTGATAATTATATATAACCTTATCACATCATTTGAATAAATTTTTGGATAGTATAATACTATTCATATATATATAAACAGTACTCTTTCTCTTTCCATTAGACTTTCTTTTAGAAAAAAAATAATAACAAATAATTTTATTATTTAGATCCTATTAAAGTGTATTTTACAAAAGACTCTTTATCACCAAAGTGTTAAATAAAATAATTTTCATTAAGACATTAGATTTTGTTGGAATTAACTAACTTTTTTATTTTAATATAAATCTCCAAGAAAGGCTCTAAGGGAGTCAAAGTAAAATATAATCAAATAGCTAGATCTCATATTCTTTTGTAAGTTGTATGGTAAGAACCATTATTAAAATGTGCCTTGGTACATAGGATCCCGACTTCAACTAATCTGAGCTCTAATAATTGTGATAAAAGGCAGTAACAAAAAGTGACCCAAAAAGAAAAGTGAAGATTTTGGGCATTTTTTTTAAAAAAAAAAAAGAAAAAAAAAAAAAAAAAGTGACCGAAAAAGATGAGGGGGCACCACTTGGGATTTTGGGTACTTGTGAAGGTTTAATATTCCAACTCACCTTCACCTCTTCCTGCCATATGGCATTTTTATGCACGGGGCAGAACGTGGATACGAGCTACATAATATTTTAAAAAATACATATATAATAATTCCATTTTTTTAAAATAATATTCATTAAAAATATATTAATACGTAATTCATCTGTTTTAATAATTAAATATAATTTTTTAATTTTTAATAACCATTTTTTGAAAAGGTTTTAAAAAGTTGAAAGATAAAAAGGAAACAACTTTAAGCATTGATTCCTTTCCAAAAAAAACAAAAAACAAAAACAAAAAGAAAAAAGAAAAAAGAGAGACATCCAATGCATGAATTGGTAGAATCCCACACGGTGCTACCCAATTAGTTCACCTAATCTTTGATTTACATAATTTACTCTGATCAAGTAACTTTCTTGAAGTTATTGTAAATATTTTTAGATTATTAACAAAATTAAATACACTAAGAAAATTATTATATTCTAAAAATAATGAATACGACAGATATGTTCTGGCAATATTTGATGTCTTCAAACACCAAAATTTATTATTTTACTTAACTAATAACTAAGAGGATCTTTATGGCTTTACTGATAAGTTTTTCAAGTGTCAAAAAGTTAAAGAAAAAAAAAAGCATATAATTACAAATTAAACTAATATTAGAAGAGGACTTACCCTAGATAGGAGGCATATCAATGATTGCATTTGGTTTCTAGCCACAGAGTCTCCAATAAAAGCAAGTGACTTGCCTCTGACAATTTCTAGGAACTGAGCAGGATTAAAAATGGGTAGATCACACCCTTCTGGTTTCCACCTCCATTTCATGAACTCATTATCTGGTCTTCCATATTTCATGCAGTTTTGGTGCTCATGAATGGCCCAGCATGTTGTGTTTGTGTAATATGGTGCTTCAGGATTTGGCACCCATTCTCCTGAAAATATATCGCATATTTTCTCACTTTCCAGTGCCCTTAATAAATCTTCTCTAGAATCTTGTGGTAGTGAAGGAGATGAACGATCAGAAGAATCAGAAGAAATTTTCAACAAATATATAGGGTTTCTTACTAAAGGGTAACATAGAGGAATGACTGCAAGAACAATTAAGGTTAAGGTTATTTGTAGAACAAGTTTTGGTGCATGATGTTTGGCTGAAGGAAACTCCATGGCATGAACCTTCATTTTGAGAGAGAGAGAGAGAGAGAGAGAGTATAAAGACATGCAATTAGAAAGAGACCTTGATCACGTATATATGGATGTGATAAGATTCTGTAGATCAATTCAATCATTATATCAATTTTATATATAGTTTGTTTATTTTTGGTTGGTGCGTATTAGACTATTGATGCTACAACAATAATGAATGATTATGAAATCATTAAGTTATAATATTTTATTTAGATACAGAACCGCTATGCAATGATTTGTTGGCATATAGCCATCTACTTGAGGTAATACTCCAAGGCTGGCACGTCTTCTACTAATAATGTATGATATTATAGATGCTCTTGAAAGTACCTAAAATAATCCCATTTTTATGTTTTGGAAAATATTAAAATAACCACTTGATTGTTTCAAATCATAAAAGTAAATCTTGCACTTACTACTAGCTACTGCGTGCATTGTTGATTCTCCTACTAAAAATGGCAAGCAAAATTGATTTATATAATTTGTTTTTAATATAAAACTTTTTGCATGAACCTTTCATCCCATTTGAGGTGTCTAAGTATAAATATAATGATGTTATATTGTACGGTATATATATATACATGCAGTACACTTTATAAAATGACAACCCTTATATAATCAAATTATAAATAATATATAATCAAATTTCAGAAACAAATACATGCACAACCATTAATCACAACTAAAAAGAAACATTCATAAAGAAGCAAAAATGTAAAATGAATCTATCTAAACTTTATTTTTCTTTGTTAATGAAGCTTCTCCTCATAAGATCTAATTATACCCTCCATCTTCAACATCTCCAGCAAGAAATCGTTTCAAGTGTCAACGGGTCCAGCCAAGCACCAATGCACACAATCATTATACAATGTTACGTTTTCATTTGGCCAATGCCCATATCAACTTGGATGACCATCTGGCCTCAATAATGTTGCTGGTGTTGTTTCAAGTAATCTGAATTTCAATCCTCTTTTCGTCCCTTGTTTCTCAGCACTCTTAAAATCCTCCAAACTCCTCCAATTGGGTCATATAAAGCTCAAAATTCACACCCTCCAAAGCTGTTTCATTGCTCCTAAATGGCATTTTTTCTCACACAGTTCCACTTTCATTCCGCAACCCATTTTCAAAATGTGATGGTGCAAAAGTCCTTATATATCTTATGCCCTTGAAATTTTGTAGGCTGTTTATGGCTTTAAAAGCAGTCCTCAAAGCCTTTCTATATCCATAAGACATAGGTAAGTCAGTCACATTGTCTAAGAGACAGTAACGGCAGCCAACTACTTGGTTATTTTCATAGAATACCGTCGGCCGGAAAAACCAGTGGCCGGCAGAGATGATGAGATAATCAAAATCTTCAATCTGGGTCTTCCATTCTTCATCAAACTCATCAAGATAGAGATTGAAGAGGCCAGTATTAGTTGGACCATTTGCATCTGCTACTTTTGACTTCACCAAATAGAGTGTCCAGAAAATGGCAAACGTTGTAGGTTGAGTTATTCCAGCGTGGGAATCTGTCATCTGGTGTATATGAAACATCTACAGGGTATTCCACCTGGAGATGCAAAAATACATTGAGTTCAGTCAAGACCTGGTAATTATATATAGTTGATGTGAGACCATTGTCGTCTAGATTAGCATCATAAATATATTATATTTTATGTTGTTAAAGCAAAACTATAATGCATTACATTATTAAGTTGAGTGAGTGACTTTGTCTAGGTAAGCATCATGAATATTATTTTATGTCATAAAGTATACACAATTGTGACTCAAAAAATATTGCATGGGCTTACGTATTTTCTTATTATTTTTGTTTGTGTTGTTTTATAAATTTATGAGCTGAAAAACTTAAATAAACTTAAACAAACCGGAGACATGCAATGCATGAATTGTTAGAATTCCACCCGGTGCCACCCAATTATTTCACCAGATTTTTTATTTACATAATTACTTTGATCAATTAACTTTCATGAAGTTATTGTAAATATTTATAGATTATTAACTAAATTATATGTGCTAAGAAATATAGCAAATAAAAATTTAGTTACCCAGTAAAAAACTTATTTGCAGGTGGAGCAAATGTTTCACTTTTATTACAAATAAGAAATAACCCCTTGCTGTAAGTCCAAGTCCGTTAGAGTTAGTTGACTAAGGGATAAAATTATTTTTTGATGTTTTTACTTTATTTTTATTTTTATAATTAAAAAAAAAAACAAAAAGGTAAAAGAAAAATTGAAAGAAATAAAGAAAAATTGAAGGGAGGAGATCCCATCTAGTATGTCCATCCATCTCCAGCTCCATGGAGATGGAGATCTAAAATCAAACACACACCACACCCACAAAAATCAAAATTTAAAATTTTCTTAAATTTTTTTTCTTAAAAAAAAAAAAAGAGAGAGAGAGAGAGAGAAAAAATTTTGAGAGGAAAAATGTTGAAGATTTGGATTCAAACAATTTGACGATCTAGGTTTTCAACCCAACACTACAACAAAAAAGCTCATCCATACCGGTCCTGATGCCCGGTATGGATACGGACGGTATGGATACTTGAATTATCCATACCGGGTATAGTCCGGCATGGAAAATAATTATCCATGCTGGGCATATGCCCGGCATGGATAATGATTATCCATACCGGGCAGTGTGCCCGGCATGGATAATCTCAGTTTCCATAACTGTTCATACCAGACTGAGTCATGAGTCTGTTTGTTGTGTCATTCAAATGGACATGCATCAATTTAGCAAATCAAGATACAACGATAAGATAATTTCACAAACTACAGATTATTTAAAAACAAAAAACAAAATTAGCACAAGTAACTCTCATGAAGCATCCAAAAATTAGATTCGGCAGTGGACGGCAAATAAAACTGAGTCTCTAATCAGAAGCACAAGACAAAGCAGATGTTAAACGACAACTAAGTGAAGAATGGAGAAGAAGCAGAAGAAGAAGAATGGAGAAGAAGCAAGCAAATTGAAGAAGAATGGAGAAGAAGCAGATCGAAGAAGCAGAAGTCGAAGAAGCAGAAGAAGCAGATCGAAGAAGCAGAAGAAGCAGATCGAAGAAGTAGAAAAAGCAGATCGAAGAAGCAGAAGAAGCAGATCGAAGAAAAAGCAGAAGAAGCAGATCGAAGAAGCAGATCGAAGAAGAAGCAGATAGAAGAAGCAGAAGAAGCAGATCGAAGAAGAATGCAGAAGAAGCAGATCGAAGAAGCAGAAGAAGCAGAAAAAGCAGATCGAAGAAGCAGAAGAAGCAGAAAAAGCAGATCGAAGAAGCAGAAGAAGCAGATCGAAGAAGAATGGAGAAGAAGCAGATCGAAGAAGCAGAAGAAGCAGATCGAAGAAGCATAAGCAGAAGAAGCATGGAGAAGAAGCAGATCGAAAAAGAATGGAGAAGAAGCAGAAGAAGAAGAAGAAAGAGAGAAGAAGAAGAACAATACCCACTCTTACTAGATCGACGGACGGCGGCGCACGACGAGGTGAACGGCGACCTCTTGGAGCGGTGACCGATCGGCAAAGGTGGAGATGCGTCAGTGGAAGGGTTGGGAGAGAGAGGATGTGAGAGAGAGAGAAAGAGAGAGAAAAGAAAGTAGAAAATGAGGGAGAAGGGAAACTGGGTCGCAAAAACCCAGAATTTCCTTACCGGGCGCGACCCGCCCGGTAAGGATAACCAACTTCCTTACCGGGCGGGTCGCGCCCGGTAAGGAAATTCGGATATTTCTTTACCGGGCGCGACCCGTCCGGTAAGGAAATTGGGTTATCCTTACCGGGCGGGGTCCCGCCCGGTAAGGAAATTCGGATATTTCCTTACCGGGCGCGATCCGCCCGGTAAGGATACTATGATTATCCATACCGAGCGGGTTACCAGCTCGGTATGGATAATATTTTTAAATTTTTAAATTTTAAATTATTTTTATCCATACCGGGCGGGTTACCCGCCCGGTAAGGATAGTCATATTATCCTTGCCGGGCGAGGCCCGCCCGGTAAGGATGTTAGATTATCCATACCGGGCTCGAGCCGCTCGGTATGGATAATCCGTTTTCAATTTTTTTAAAATTTAATCTTAGTATCCATACCGGGCCTTTAGTGCCCGGTATGGATACTTCGAAATAGCTAGGCTGTTTTGTTGTAGTGCAAGATCTTCAATCCACTAACCATTGGCCACCACACAAACCTCTTTCGAATCAATCCCAAATCATCGGCCACCACACAAACCCCCTAACCACAAGCCACCACTTAAACTCTCAGCCTAAATACAACCACCACTCAAAAAATCCCAAACCAAAATCTAGCTACCACTCAAAACACTTAACCTCTACCTTGAAATCAACCAAACAAAAAAATAAGACGAAAGACCAATCCAAACCAACATCTCCAAAAAGCTCAATGAAATTACATTTTATTTAGAGGAAGAGATCTAGGTTTTTGAACCCACATCTTTATCTAAAAATCCAAAAATCAAGAAGCATCAAACAACACTTCCACCCCACTCCTCGAATCTTTTCAAATTCATCAAACTTTTGATTGTCGTCATACCCCTTGTCGTCGAACATGCTGCACTACCAAACTTGCCAACCCAACATCCTCTTTTGGTCCTAACCTAACTCGTCGCACATTGATGGTGGTGGTGGATTGATCAAGGAAGTCAAGCGCTACATAGGCAAAAAAGGTGGAGAGGAGAGTGGTAAAGTAGTGGTGAATATGGGGTGAATCAAAGAAGGTTGGGGTAGAATCGGTAAATGGAATAGGGTGGATGTGTTGTTGTAGGCTATGGTGAACCAACGATGTATAAGATTAGGGTAGATAAAGGTAGAGATGATGTGTTGTTGGAGGAGTGGGGAAGTGGAGATGTGTTGTTGATTTATTTTAATAAATATTTTTTCCTTTACTTTTCCTATTTTTAATCATCTTTAAATTTTTTTTTCATTTTTTCATTTTTTATTTTTTTAAATAAAATGGTAAGGGCATTTTGGTTTTTTAGCCACATTTACATTGTTCACTATCAACTTTAATGGAGATTCCCTAGTGGCGGAGGTTTAATTGTAATAAAATCAAAAACTTTGCTCCACTTGTAAATAGGTTTATACTAGGAAACTAAATTGTAATTTACTTTTAAGAAATTTATTCATTCTAAAAGAAATGAATATGACAGATATATTCTGACAACATTTGATGTCTTTAAAAGGCGATCCAAGGTGGCTGCCTTGAAAAATGCTAGCGTGGCATTCGCCCTAGTTAAGTGAGGCGACCACTTTTAGACCGTCTTAAAGTGAGGTGACTTGAGGTCATCCAAAGGCAATCCATGCTGGCAAAAGGTAACTTGAGGATCCACAATGCCTAGTCATGGAGCCCGATTTATTTTCAATCTTCATTAATCTTTATCAATTGCACCAGACCACCTAATACCAAAAAAAAAAAAAAAAAAAAAAAAAAAGAATAAAGCTTTGAATAGCTTCAATTTTCATCAATCGCTATGCCTAGCCAATATCTTACCCGTTACCACACCAAGAAAAAGAAAAAAACACTCAAACGCACTAGTTTTCAAGGATCGTAACCAAACACCAGGTTTAAAAGCAGCCAAGAGTTAAGCAGCTGGTTCTTAGAGAAAGAGAGAGAGAGTAGAGAAAGAGTAAAGCGAAATGTGAGAAGAAACTAAAAAGATAGGAACCATGGTGGTGAGTAATAGAGTAGGTGGTGGTGAGTTAATGTGAGAAGACACTAGAAAGACAGGAACTGTGGTGGGAGTGACAGAGTTGATGGTGGTAAGTGACAAAGGGAGAGGTGAGTTACTAGAGTAGTTTATATATATAATGATAAAAAACAAAAAAATAAGTTAGTGGGATAGGATTTTATAGTTTATGTATCTAATGAACAAAAGAATAGAAATACATTAGTAGGTGAGGTGTGTGAGAGAGTCATGTGGTTCCCATGGACTTATAAGTTTTGATTTTCATCCACCTAGGCATTAGGATAAAAAATAATGATATATATGTATTGATAAAAAATAAAATAAAATAAGTAGTAGTGATTTGTAAGTTTTCATTGGGGTTTTATAGTTTTAAGGCATCTAGTATATTGTGGTTATATGATTGTATTAAAGTTGCTTTTGAGATTGTATGAGACAAGTTTTAATCTCTTTTGTTGTCATATGATTGTATTTTGACTCTGTAGAAATTTTTTTTTACAAGTTTGATCGTCGGTCAACATACTGACTGTTGACCAATGATCAAACTGACTAGTCATTAAGTACTCGCTAACTAGCCAACTAGTAGCTAGTTGCCAAGTGACAAACAATCTATTACTGCTTTCTTAAACATTGGTCCTATCTAACCATATCAAGACCGACTCTCACACCCTTCGCTCTTTTTTTTTTTTTTATCTCTTTGTCTCTTTCTCTTAAACTCCCAAAATCCTAACCTAAAAATCCCACACTAAAATGCTCTTCATCACTCAAGTGTCAACACATCTCCTTCTTCATTCAACAGTTCAAGTTAGAACCTTTTTTTCTCACTTTATAATTTTTTTCTTCATTTGGAATTGAGACGGTTGTCTCGATCATCTCGAGACTACTTCACCTCGTCGAGGCTCCACGAACTTGCCTCGTTTTTTACCTTTTAAAGCATTGTATTCAACTCGTAAATAAGCTGACCTTCATGAATATTTAAGCACTTGGGATATTAACATGACCTACATGGCTTTACTAATAAGTTTTCAACTATCTAAAAGTTTTTTTTTTTTTTTAAAAAAAAAAAAAAAAGAAGAAAGCAAAAGAAAAAAAGATGCACATAATCACAAATTTAAGTAACACTAGAAGATCGGAGGCATATCAATGATTGCATTTGGTTTCTAACCACCTAGTCTCCAATAAAAGCAAACGACTTCCCTCTAACAATTTCTAGGAACTGGGCAGGGTTAAAAACAGGCATGTCACACACTTCTGGTTTCCACCTCCATTTCATGAACTCATTGTCTGGTCTTCCGTATTTCATGCAGTTTTGGCGCTTATGAATGGCATAGCATGTTGTGTTTGTGTAATATGGTGCTTCTAGATTTGGCACCCATTCTCCTTAAAATATATCTCATATTTTCTCACTTTCGAGTGTCCTTAATAAATCTTCTCTTGAATCTTGTGGTGGTGAAGGAAAATGATCAGAAGAAACAGAAGAACATTTCAACAAATATATAGGGTTTTTTTACTAAAGGGTAACATAGAGAAATGATTGTAAGAACAATTAAGGTTAAGATTATTTATAGAACAAGTTTTGGTGTATGATTTTTGCCTAAAGGAAACTCTATGGCATGAACATTCATTTTGAGAGAGAGAGAGAGAGAGAGAGTTTGTATAAAGACATGCAACTAGAAAGTACCTTAAATAATCCCACTTTTGTGTTTTGAAAAATCTTAAAATAACCACTTGATTTTGTTTCAAATTATATGTGAAAAACAAAAATGACCACCATATTCTTATTTGAAAAAGAATATAATATTATGAAATTTTTGTTTAAAAACAATAAAAAAAATTATAATGTGATTTCTAATTATGTATTAAATTAATAAATTGCTATTAATCTCTTCAAAAAATCTTTTTAATAAGGCGTACAAAAGTATATTTAATTTGAAAAAGGTGATGGAAATGAGATTCCCAAGTAGGGTGAGAGGCATGAGATTCTTATTTCATAACCCCACATTCATGTGAGACTTATTATTTGATTCTCATTACGGAATAATTTTAGAGCAAGTAAATATCATCAATCATTCTCATTCTCATTCTCCAATCTATCAATTAAACACATCCTAAATGATTTTTGTCATGACAGGAACAGGTCAACATCCTAATGGCACACCCTAGCTTGTCAAAGCTAAATAATTTGGTTTGATCAAAATTCTGCAGAGGTTATATATGTCGTTGTTTCTTCACAAGATGACATAAAAATTGAGAGAGTAAATCAGCTGGCCATTTATAGGACACTAATTAATTAAATTTACAAAAGGAAAAGAAGATTCTATATGGTCGTTGTGATAATGAGAAGCCAACCTATTTCTTCATTTTTGAAAGCTAGCTTGTATAACTGTTATGTAGTACCAACTACTAATCACATAATTGATATAGCGAGGCAAAATTTTAATTAAACTAATTAAATTTGTTATGTGGATCCCAACATCTCATTATTTCTTTTTTTTTTTTGGTGATTAGATTTTTCGCGTCCATATTTAAGCTATATTAAATTTGGGAATATCAACTAAATAAAGGATGTGTTTACTTGATAAATTGAGGAATGAAAATAATTGATTTGTTTACTTACTTTAAAATCATTTTGTGATGAGAATGAAATAATGGGTTCCACAAAAATTTAAAATTGTGGAATGAGAATCTTATTCCTCCCACCTCACTTGAAAATCTCATTCTCATTCTCTTTTTCAAATTAAAAATACATTTATGCTCTTATTCAAAAGACTTTAGAAGAAATTAGTAGCAATTTATTAATTTAAAGTTAATGCATAATTTGAAATCACATTATAATTTTTGTTTTCATTGTTTTTAAACAAAAATTCCATAATATTATATTCTTTCTCAAATAAGAATATGGTGGTCATTTTTGTTTTTCATATATATATATATATGAAAAACAAAAATGACCACCATATTCTTATTTGAGAAAGAATATAATATTATGGAATTTTTGTTTAAAAACAATGAAAACAGAAATTATAATATGATTTCATATATTATGGATAATTTAGAATTCATTAACATTAACAAAATAAAAAGTATGCTTACAATAATATTGTTAAGAAAGTTTCTTTTTCATTTTTTTTATGGAGTATAAAATATTGTTAATCAAGGGCATTTTTGTAACTTGAAATTAATCAATTTCGATTCCAAAGCAAAGTAAACAATTTATTCTAATTCCGATTCTGATTTCTGCAATTGAAATAAATAACTTATTCTAATTCTAATACATCATTCCGATTCCATGTCATTCTGATTCCTACCGTTGAAGTATAAACCATAATTAATAACATCTCTTATATATAAGATAATATATGTTTGGTTTATATCTCCCTGTAAAGAGGGAAAGGCTCAAGTGATATTTATGGTATATATCCCTCACACATTCACACTGAATAGAGAAGGTTAAGGTGATATATATATATAATAGAGAGAGAGAGAGAGAGAGAGAGAGAGAATTACTAATTTATAAGCTGGTTCCACAGCAATAATATTTTAAATGAATCATGTTTTTGGTCCTATATCTCCGGTTAATTTGAGTTTGTTGTACACCGCAGGATATTTAAAATATATATATATAAAATATATATTTTTGGAAAAAATTAAAATTTAATAAAATTTAAATTGTAATCTAACTATTTGTTTTTGGTATAAAAACACATTAAATGCAGTGTCCAAAAAGTTTTAAGATTTTTATTTTTTTAAGACATCTTTCTATTATTTTAAATTTAATTTGACACAAATTTCTGATATATCAAGAAAAATTATTTTAATAAAATCTCAAAAGTCGGAGAAAGCGGAGTGGTCTGGTGACAATCCATCTCCCACTTGTCCCACCACTCAAATGAGCAATCCTATCCCAATAGTCTCACTATTTATGTGAGCAATCATATCCCAATATTTGGGAGTAGAGTTTTGAGTTGTACTATTAGAGTTTTATCTAAACTAGTTTCGATAATAATCTGACTCGTAAAAGGTGTAAGATTAAAAAAAAAAAAGTTGAAACCGTGATATCAATTATGTGGCTGTAAAGGACTCAATGAAATAGTGATAGTCTTGTCACGTTATTAATTTCTTTGTTGCTTTTGTACTTTGATTTAGTGGATTGGATTTGAACTTCGTGAAGGTTTGTTGTATATGATTCATCAGTTCACATTGACTCATTTGATATTGTCATGTCATTCTCTTCGATGTTTCATTTGAAAAAGACGATGATTCTTTAGAGAGTGGCTTAGTAGTCAAGAACAAAGTCACCTATAAGGAAGCACTAGAAGCTCCATTGTGTTGTCTCGACCCAATTACAAGCTTTCGACATTGCATCCGATTTTGGTGATACCGTTTTAGAAGTCAATCATTTGTTAGAGAATGTATAACATATGTAGAGTCAGAATTATTTATAAAGGAATTAGGAGACATTTGATTTGTTAAGGATGTGTATACTAATTGGGAATAAAAATAAGGAAGAATCAAGTTCCATTGGAAAGAGAATCAATTGAATTCTTTGATGAGAGGGATAAATTAACTTTGTTGGGTCTATGTGATCAATGACATAGTAGACCTGATTTTGTAACAAAATACTCTAGGCTTGTAAGAGTTGTAGTTGTTTAGGTGGGTGGTCTTGAAGATGCTTTGAAGAAGATAGAGCAACATTACAAGCCCAGAGATTTCAAAAGGTAGCTCTAGAATCTTTTGCTTATTTTTATCATAGCTTGATCTCTTAAAAGGTTAGGGTGACATTGACACACTCTATTACTAAGCGTCTCATGAAAAATTTTCTCGTATATTTTTACATTTCATTGTGATGTACTTCATTGCGTATGTTGTATAGTGGAATGCATTTTGGAACCTTTGGATAAGGATTTATAGGCTAAGTACGGAATTTATTATATTTTCACTTGTTTTTCATAATTTTTTATTTTACCACGAACTTGTTTATTATTCATTTTACAAATTGGGAATTATCTAGAACGCTTAAAATGTCTTACACTGTTAAAAAGACGAGAATAACTAGTTTTTCTATGTTTTGGCTTTACTAGTTCTATATAGAAATATATATATATATATATATATATATATATACTGTTTTTAAAATGATGACTCTTTTACTTTAAAAAATAAAAACTAATCAATCAAATTTATCCATTGTATTCTCTCTCCTATTTAATTCAAATGTAATGGATAAATTTGATTGGTTGGTCCTTACTTTTTAAAGTAAGAGAGTTCTCATTTTAAAAATATTGATATATATATATGGTTTTTATAATCAGGTATACCTAACTCATCCATTGCATTCTTTCTCGTAAAATAAATTCTCTCCTATTTAATTCAAATGCAATTGATGAATTTAATTGGTTAGTTCTTACTTTTTAAAATCAAGTATACATGATTATAAAAACCCTATATATATATATTTATATAAACCACAATTGTGAAGAAAACTATACAATTGTGCACATATGTCAGCCGCAATAGAAGTTGAAGGTGTAATTAATTTTCTATGTAGACAATTGCACTTGATTTGCAAGCTATTGATTCACCATATACATCACCTCTTAATTAATAGGAATAGTTGAGCAATTCCTTTGATCCTAAAAGGTTAAGAGTTCACGGCTCATCCTTATCATAAAACATAAACGAATAATTTTCTTTAAATTTAATCTCCCCACCCCATCATAAAAGAAATCAATAAATAATTTGTTTAATGAACGACAAAAGCATTAACATATAATAATATACATTATATGCACACAATGGTTTAATAAGGATAAAAATAGATTTAAGTTCATTCTAACACATAATAATGCACAAATTAAATCATAAAACCCTAACATAATCTGAGAAAATTCTATTCAAATTATGTCATCTAGAAAATTGATAGAAAAGGAAAAAAATCATAAATACAATCAATTGAATATGGAAGAGAAAAAAAATAGTACAAATTATACTTTCTATTAAGGGAGTGCATTTGTCGAGATGGGTTGGGTTGAGTTAAAAATCTCCCAACCCAATATAAATAGGATTGAAAATTTTCAACCCAACTCAATATAATTTTTCAGCCTAATCCGACCCAATTTAAGTTAAGTTGAGGTGAGTTGGGTTGATTGGGTTGGATATTAGTTGAAATATTGAAAAGTTTCTAATTATTACAAATAACATTTCTAATATTGCATTATTACATATAAATTCAAACATTACAAATAACGATCATAAATAAAAGTTTAATTCATAAAATAAGTACAAATAAAAATAATTCATAAAATGATTACAAATAAAAGTTTTACTCATTAAATATTACAAATAAAATGTCAATCCATGAACCACAAAAGCACAAAAAATAAATAAATAAATAAATAATAAAATACGCTAGGACCACATGTAGTTGTTCCTAATCCTCATCCATAAAAAGTGTTCTTTTAGAGAGAAGAGAAAATCTACAATTCAGAACTAACAGTGGGCGTTTGTCGAGTTGGGTTAAATATTTTCAACCTGACCCAATTTAATATAATTTTCAACTCAACTCATCTCAGCTTTTTTTTTAAATTTAACCCAACCCAACCCAGTCAAAAATGATAGGATTGGGTTAGGTCTATCAAAATCTACTATTTAGGTAATTCTTACAAAATTATTAACTTTTTGAATACATCTAAATTTATTTAAACTTCTAAATTTGAATTGAATATATTAAGATTTCATTTAAATTCTTACATATATGAATTGAATATACCCCTCTTTTGATGAACTTCTAAAAAATTCAAATTAAATACACCCAGATTTTTAAAATTTTTTGAATTCCATTTAAATCCTAAGTTGAATACACCCCCATAAAAGTGATACATGCAAAGGAAGGATGAAGAAAAAGGAAATAAAAAAAAACAAGACAAAACAAAAAACACTCAGACGCATTCATAATCACAATCTCTCTCGCGCTCTCTCTATCTCTCTTATAAATTGTGTGGTCTGCCTTCCAAGCTCTAATACATACTATGTTGAATCCAACCGTTTTAAATCATCCATACATTTCCCCCTTCCTTTGTTCTTCGCCAACTCTTCCTTTACCTTTCTCTCTACCTCTCTGTCTCAATAATCACTCACTAGACTCTGTAAAAGGTCTTGCTTTGCAAAACACCATATCTAGAATTCACAGAACTTCCTTCAGGTTAGTTACTTTAGCGTCTTGTTTCTGTTTCTTCTTTTTACATACGTTTTGTTTCTTTTGTTTATTGTTGACTCTTGGTTCTTATTGGTTTTACTGTTTATATACTAGGTGGTTTAGGGGTGATAGTGATGACGAGTTTAGAGAGGCTGATGGATTACTTGAAATCCAAAATAAGCAGGTCTTTGAAGATGAAGACTAAACCTTACGACAAGATTGACAAGAGTGAGAGCATGAGAGTTGAAATCAGAAGCAGGAAGGCCCGCAAGCTAATTGAAAAGACCATGAAAATTGCAGACTCTCCCAAGAGTACCAAAGCTTATGTTTATTGATGAACAAATGAAAGTTTCCTTCTTGTTGATAACTTACACAACATGGAATTTAAACAAAGATTATCACTTTCTTTTGTTCCATTTAGTTGTGTTTTACTATCTCTCTCACTGTCTCTCTCCACTCTCATTTAAAATGAATCGTATCAATAACTTATGTATGGCTCACATGCTTCATCGACACATAGTTTTTTTATTTTTATTATTATTTTTTTTTTATCTTTAATTTTTCTTTTTCTAAAGCGATAACTTATTACTAGATTAGTGGTCTCAATTTCTTACAGAAAAAATCTTCATACGAGTTATGAAATATTATATGAAAACGGTTTTAATGGTTGAGACTGAATATCACATACATAATTAATGGACTTTGGTAATTGTTTATGTAAAATTGATTACATTTAAAGTGTAGTGTCATAATTTGTGTAAAAGCAAAAAGATAGTTGATTCCTTCATCTTCCTCGTAATAATAAGATAACGTTAAATAAAACAAGAAAAACCTATGTTTTGGGTTCAAAATCTCTCTTGTATCGTGAATTTGCAAAGTGGTCTATTTCTAACCAATTTCTTAAGAACCCAGATCTATCCATATTGAGTCCATACCGAAGAAAATTTTAATATTTAATGTTGTTTTTTCACTCCTTTTATAAATTTGAGCACTTACTTTTCCGTTCTTTAATCTCCTCTATCAAACAATATAAGGTTGATTAAACCCAAAAGTATATATTTTGGGTTCAAATCTCTCTTGCATTAGGACATCACCTCTTATAGGTGATTTTGCACCTACTCATTTAGTAAGATGGTGGAGTTCAATTCCCACCAATATACATTGAAAAAAATCTTAAAATCGATATGGATAAAGTTCACCCCTTGAGTATCTCTATGATTGTTAGATATCTTGATCTTAAAAATTATCCATTTTGGCCCAAAAAAGAAAATGAATAGATATTTTGTCTAAAAATACCATATCTGAGTGTAATTATAGATTTATTATATTTGGCACGATATGCTAGACATATTGTTGCTTTTTTAGTAAATTTATTAACGAGATTTAGTTCTGCGCTAACATAATATCACTAGATTGAGATCAAATATATTTTTCATTATCTTTGTAGAAAAGCATATTTGGAGTTATTTTATTCAAAATCTACTAGTTGTGCTAGTTTGATTAGTTATGTTGATACTAGATATCTTTTAGATTCTCATAAGACTCTTTCAATAATTTTATAGCATTCTACAAAACAAACTTTTGTTACTAGATTCTCCAACTGAAATGGGATATTTTTTTTCCTAGCACAAAAGAAAAAAAAAAAACACAAGTTTGATTCTATTTGCTGAAATTTTCTCTTATGAAATTTTTACATTTCATAAAATAAGTCAAGAAGTATGTGGTTGAAATTTTTTATTCATCATGTCCAAAGTATTTTTGAACTATTTGTTACATCAAATTCCCCAATAATCATATATGAGGATAATGTTGCATGTATTGCTCAAATTAAAGAATTATACATCAAGAAAGACAAAACTAAATATATCTCACTAAAATTCTTTTATACTCATGGCCTCCAACAAAGTCAATAGATTGATATTAAACAAGTATGCTCTAATTAATAATCTTACAGATTTATTTACCAAAACATTAGCAACATCAATATTTAGAAAATTAGCTTATGGTATCAAAATGCATCTATTATGTAAACAACATAATCAATTATAAAACATTCATTAGAGGGAACTTGGAAACATATTTAATAGGGAGAGCATAATTTTTGACATATGTGCATCGTACTTTTTTTCTATTAAGCAAGTTTTATCTTATTGGGTTGTACTAGTAAGGTTTTTGATAAGACGGTATTTAAACACTTCCAACACCACTTTAAGATTTGATAGACATTATATCTTTGTATCATTCTTGTTTGTTAACGTATCATAATCTCAAGTGTTAAATATTATAGTTGGACCATTTCTTATCAGTTTAAACTTTTGAATATGATGGTAACTAATGTAGTATCAGAACTTGGAAGTCTCTAGTTCAAGCTCTATCTCTTTCCTTTATCTGAAAATCTTTTTGTTACACATGTTATATCGTATGGGACATTTAACATGTGTCTGTCATCTGTTATCTATTCACGTTGCATATGAGGGGATATGTTAATATATTATAATTTCAAGTCTTAAATATTGTAGTTTGGTCATTTCCTATCAACTTAAATTTTTGAGTCTAATGGTAACTAACAATTCTATCTCACCGATTTTTTCCTATCAAGATTTGAATGCTAGTAAGGAAGTGTAAGCCTAAAGGGGAGGAAGATTTATGCTTTCACTTGAATTTGTTAACCTTAATTACATTGGCAAGTTGCCTAATATAAGGTTTACAACAATATAAACATATCTCCGGAGGGTTTTTCTACATATATGCGTGCGTGTTTCTCTAAAATATCTAAGAGATAAAAGTTATAACACATGTGATGGTAGGATGGGCACATATCCACCACATGAGGTGGATAGCCAATGACATCCTAAACTAGGTCACACTAATTATTTTATTACATTCAATCAAATTCAGAAGAATAAGCGCAATTTCAAAAGAAATATTGAGTATTGAGTATTAGTTAGAAGCAACCTTGCTTACACCAAAACCATTTGGAAGCACTATCTACACCAAACGTTCATCAACTCATACTGGATTCAAAAACATAATTAATTTCAAAACCCAACTTTCTCCACACAATAAAGCAACAGTGAGTGCTTCGTTTATCATCTTTCTTTGTCTCTAGTCAACCTACTTAGACTTACTTGCGTAGAAGAGATGAATTATATAACGAAAAGGAGTCAACATGTGGTACAAAAGTAGCAAAAGGATGTTTGGGTGATGCGGTCATTACTTGCTATACATTAAAAAAAAAAAAGTACTAAAAAAGGAGTATAAATGATAAGTAGATAATAGACTCAATATGGAGATACAGCACAAGACAAAATGAAAAAGATGGGTGGTCCAAAGATGTTGGTCTGTACATAAGAATGAAGCTTTGACGGTGGACATAGAGGTTTCATGCCGTGCATATTAATTGTTTATTTCATGGAAAAGTTAATTCACATTGTGTCCCACCAAGTTTTGTGGCAAAGAATGTTCACATATATTAAACTTACAAGTAGTGCAAAGGGTTAAGGTCTAAAAAGATGGATTCTTGAGAAAATCTAGATTTAATCGAAAACGCAAGAGAATCTACCATCGAAAGATTCCTAGTGATTCGAATCTTTATGCTTTTAATCCAAAATGAAATGCACATCTCTACTAAAACGAAATTAATTGAAAATTAATAGGTTTTTTGATGGAGTTCTGTTTAGCAACTTATAAGTTGATATTCGTGTTAGGTCTTTATAGTAAAACATAAAATTAGTGATATGATGTGTAGATTATGTTCACTTGTAGGTAACATAACTTTTGAATTGGCTAGCTCTTAGCTACTTTCATAGAGTGGAACACGAAGGGTTTTTTTTTTTTTTTTCTTAAGTCTTATTAGACTTTACAATTAAAATATTGACTTTTATTTATTTTTCCATTTATGATTTTTAAACTTAAATATTAAGTGATTAGACTATTGCTACTATACCCTTTTTTCTTATAAATATTAATTTCTATTATTTTTTAAATTAATTATTATTATTTTAAGATATTTTAATTTTTACTACAATATTTTATATTTTTATTTATATAAATAAAATCATATTTAAATTAAAAAATGGACAAAGGAGGAGCATTCGTGCTGGTTTGGAGAAAGTCATCGACCTCTTCTCACACTAGTGACAAATGCTAATGGCCTTCATGTCCGACGTCGGTGGCCTCCTCCGTTTATTTGAGCCTCCAGCCTCTTTTTGCTCCAGAGATAAAGGTCGATAGTCTTCATATTAAAGGCCAACAGCTTCTGTTCCTTAGATTGGAAGAGGTCAACAACCTCCTCACATTCAAATGGGAGGAGGTTGTGCCCTTTTCCTTTTATTTGGGAGGAAGGTCAACCTCCTTCTCCACCAAACACAAGGAGGAGGTCGGCCAGCCTTCTCCGGTTGTTTATTAATGACTAGTGGTTGCAGTCGTCGGTCTTAGAGAGCTTGGATTTAGGGTTATGGTTAGGTTAGAGTTATGGTTAGAATCGGTAAATTTTTTGGTTAGATATATTTTGATAACAATATAATAATAAGAGGTTGATTTAGAAAAGTAGTGTATATTTATTGATTAAATTCTTTTTCATTAAGATAATAAGTAAGGAATTTTGACTTTTTAAATAAGATATTTTTTAACTTAAATTAAGATACAAGTAAAAAAATAAATTAATTAAAATCACTTATATTAAAACTTTATTAAAAAGAAGTCTTATTAGGACAAAAACAAACAACCACTAAGTCATTGGATTTAATGGATGTAAGAAGTGTGACGAAGAGAACAACAACCTTATTATATACAAAGCAAACTATTTGCTCCAAATCCCTAACAAAAGCCGAGAGTACTTAACCGCAAGAATTTCCATTATTTGGTCAGGGATGCTTTTATAGAATGGGTGGTTTTATTGTCACCTAAAAATTATTTTGCTACACCGATCTACTTTGTAGACTCGTATTAAAAAATTAAAATTAATTCATTACTTCTTACATCTTTCAATATACTAAAACTATTCATATATATTACTGATGACTTTAATCATGTGTTTTTTCTCATTACACCCATTTATCACCTTCCATCTAACACCCACTGACAATACAGTATTAGCTGCTCTTAATTATTTCATTTTCTGGGAATTAAGTATTTCATATGTTATTTTATTTGGCTTTTGTTTGGGTTCACGTTAGTACTTTAAAAAAATATATTCATAGGTCTTTCTATCAGTGTTTTTTTTTCTCTTCTTCTTCCATGTCTTTTTAAGTTTTCTTTTTTTTTTTTTTTTTTTTTTTTAAATTTTTCATGTAAGTGGAAATAGCAAAATAAATATTAGTTTCGCATAACACAATCACAAAACTTTGAGATGATTTGGTGGTAAAGACCGAACCACCTCAAGTACGTTCAAACTGTCAAAACAAACACATACCAACTTAAAAACAAAAAGGAGGCTCCATGGTATAATTGTGCCACCACCTGCTAAGCACCCAATTTTGAGATCGGGTATCAAACATACAAAGCAACAAACCAGAACGTAGATAAGGAAGCCACTGTCAAACTATAATGGTTCCAATGTAACCAAGTAATTGTAACTATTAAAATGTAAATAGAATTTATTTACAATTTTTTTTTTTCCTTAAGAAAACACAAAATGTGATTAATTAGTTGTAACTTTTAGATATGTTAATACTTAGGATTTTGTTCATTTCATCGACGTTTAGATATGTGTTCATTGAAATGTCCAAAACAAGCTAACTTTCAAGACCGTCTCAAGCGTATTCGGGGCCTTAGATGAAAGTTTAAAATGAGGCCTTCTATGTTTGATGTAATAACAACAACAATAATAATAATAATAATATATTTTAACTAAAGTTTATTCTTCATTAGAGAGGGTCACGTTGCAAGTTTGTTTGTTATTATTTTTAATTTTATTTTTCTCTTTTATATTTTCATCATCTGGAATTGATTGTTCGGTCATTAAATTTTCATTCAATTTTATACTTTCATAGCTATTAATAACAAATTTCTCAACAACTCCCTTTTGTGATTAAACTAATTTTTCTACTTTCTCTCTCTCTCTCTCTCTTTTTTTTTTTTAGAGTTTTTCATTTCCTTATTCGTATTTTCTATCATACATGTTTATCAAATCTAATAAAAATAAAATTAATAATAAGTTGAAAATAAATAAAAACTAAAATGCAAAAAAAAAAAAAAAAAAAAGTAAAGTAATAGAGTTTGGAATAATAGAACCTAAAGCGTGATCAACAAGTATTTTTTGTGATCAGAGAATAGAAAAATAAGTCCTCAAAGAATTAATTAAAAAATTTTTATTTATTTTCTTAGAACAAATAAATTTGTTTATTGATACATAGAAAATGACAAAAATATATATATAAATAAATTTGTGGCTTGTGGGTGTTTTAATTCATTATTCAAAATAGTAATCAGGAGTTAAAAATAAATTACGAATGTAAGTCATATTTCTAGTATTTTTTTCAGCCATCGATGGACATTTTTAACATATAGTGTCCAAAAAAAACAGTATTCTAATTTTTAGAAGTATAAAAGTGTGCTTGATCAAATATTTTTTTTTTTTTGAAAAAGGACAATTATATTAGAGCAAGACTACCGTCGCCGAGCGACGGAAGGAAAAATACATGCGGCATCGACATGATGCCAGGTAAGATCCTCCAAAGAGGACAAGGCCAAGGCGGCTAAATCATGTGTCAAACGGTTCGCAAACCGCGAAATGGCTTGACACTCCCTAACATTAACCACCTTACACAGGGCCTTAACATCGCTAATCAGAATATCGGAATCTCCACGGAAGGAAACTGTCGAGCAGACCTGGGCTGCCACGTTCGAAGCATCAACTTCCACCTCCGCGATCCTCACATCAGCAGAAAGGGCCATCAACAGACCCTCCCGCAAGGCTAGTAGCTCACCAACCTCCGGCAGAAAGGAACCAACAAGTCTTTTTGCAGACGCGGCTATGACAAAGCCCCTTGAGTCCCTGATAACGGCCCCAACACCTGCAACACGCGATCCTGGCCTGATAGCCACATCCGTGTTCAGTTTGAACTCACCAACCTTCGGGGGAAACCAGCCTGCTTGATCAAATATTTTAGTGGCTAAAAGAATATCACTTTTGAGGAAAAAAAAAGAAGGTAAATTGTTTCGTGAAAAAAAAAAAAAAAAAGGTGAATTGTGATTTTCCAATAACGAATTTTGTCGCAATGAGAATTTTTGAGGGCGATTAATTTTAATTACTGAGGTGGGGTGACCGTGACAAACTTTTAGTAGTAAACATTAATGAAAAAAGAAGGGTTAATGTTTGTCAGTACATTGTAATTCCCCAATAACTAACGTTGAAGCAATGACTACTCACCAACATAGACTGATTTTGACTACTCTCCAGCAGAGACTGATTTTGATTTTTGAGGTGGGGTGGGTGACTGGTGAGTGTGACAAATTTTAGCAAAAGAAATTAATGGAAAAAATAAGAGTGATGCTACGTTACGTTGAAACTTACTTTTTTTTTTTTTTTTAATTTACTAGTACATTTATAATTATAGAAGTTATTTTAATAAAAACTCTATGATATAACGCAAATCTCAACATTTATTTTGCTTATATTTCTCAACAGACAGCAGAAAGTGACTCACACCAAATAAAAAAACTACCCTCTAATTGAAGAAACATACTAGAAATTTGCCTAAACACACGTGGACTAGAGTGTAATTGTCAATATTTGTAAATAAGGATAGTAGGATACTCAAACTTTGCCAATACTTTAGAAAGAAGCAAGGAAAATTAGAACCATCACATCAATCTACTCGTGAGTACATTCAATTGAAACTTTAAAGTGACGAGAGGGAGAGTAAATTACAATTTTCTTTGAACTTATCCCTAGCTCTTTCATTCCAAAAATCAGCCATAGTAATTAGCAACACAATTCTTCTCTTTCGAGAGAAATTTTGGATCTAAATTTGTATGAAGATCACAACACATTTCAATCAGTCTAGACAGAAATTCTCATGAGGGAAACAATGAAGGCTCCTCCTCCTTTAGTCAAGTCATCACCCAAGAGTCAAGACACATTAAGGAATTTTTTAAATTTCTCCATAAGATGACCAAACCTAATGAAGATCTAGATACGAGCCCTTGAAGCCCCATCTTTAAAGCCGATATCTGAAGCCTCATCTTTGAATCCAATATCAACCCAAACCTGATGTATGAAAGCCAATTGTGGAGATCAGAACGAGGATGAGTGAAGGGACCGGCACACCAGATAAAAGGAAAAAGAACAAAATAGTTGGAGTCTAAGCCAAACTCTTATCACAATTAATTTTACCCAAGCTGTAAATTCAGCTAATCCTCAAACTCTAGAACATTATCACAACACCTGATAAAAAGCAAATTAAGTAATTCTACCACATCCAATCCAACCCAGGTCATGAGAAACCAACGAAAAAGTTCTACATCCAACCAGACAATTCAATATGGGAAAATTGATTAGTGGGTGCAAAAATTAAAATTTAATAAACTTTTTTAATTAGTGTTATATTTAGAATTATAATGGGTGTTGGAAAAAACAATTTTAAATTTAAATGATGGGTGCGATGCGAAAATGGGAGTAGAGAATTTTTTGGGGCGGAATAAAGCCCTCCACTGATTTAATTAAACTGGACCGAGCAAAATTATTAAGACAATCTCAAAGCATCTGGTATAAAAAAGAGCAAAATTATTGCATATGGTATGCAAAAGAGCCAAATTATGTTAAATCGTTCACTATAGCGTGCACAATATTAAGACAATCTTTAGTCATTTTGGATGAAACACTAGCGTAGAAGTACTTACTAGTAACTAGGATGGTAAAGCATTTGGAGGTCCTGGCAATGAAGGCATGTCCATGGCAACAATGGAGGGTCCAAACAGTAGGAATGAACACATCGACTCTGGCAGAGATGACATCTGATGAGAAGGTCCTCTGGTTCCCGAGAACGGCAATTGCTACATGCTGGAACCGAGAGCTCCTACACCAGTGAAACAAAGGAAAGGATTAGGCGCAATGATCAACTTTTACAAAGATTTATAGGACTAGAAGAATGTGTGATGAAAAAAGCTAGATTAGGACAAAATGCTGAATATCAAAGTAGCACGAACTCCTCAGCAAGATAAACCATGTTCGTCTCACACATCAAACTTATTGAACCCATATTACAAATTTTATGAGTCGATAATTGACGTACATTGGACAGCTTTTTTTAGGGCAGAAAATGGGTTTCTTTCCCTTTCAATTATGATAATAGTAAACAAAACATCATGATGATTTAAACTTAATTATTATAACGATAAAAGGCCTACCATTTTAAAAAAATGCAATGCATTACAAAAGCGCAAGATATACGAATGACTTTTAGATTCTTAAGATCAGTAATGTTAAGAACATACTATACCGAAAGCTTAATTCTATAGAATAAGCTCAATACTCATATCTAAATTCTAACACATCTCTGTCATGGAAGAATTTAGTCAATAAATTTGTCATGTGATACAAGCAATAAATTTGTCACGTGATACTCTTATCTAACCAATTTCTCTTGTACTGTAATTCAAAAATTTTAACATGGAATTTTTTAAAATTAGGACATAGGACTAATATAGGTTATGATACTATATTGAACTACCATTATTAAGAACATAGAAATGGTAGGAAAAGGAGAACCAGTAGCAGGTAAACTCTAGCAATGTAAAGCTCCAATTCCTGTCAATGTTTCACTTAAAACAGCCAAGTACTATATTTCTGGGTAGAAAGGCTTTAAAGTATCCTGTTAATTCCACAAAATTACAATATAAAATTAAAGAAAATGATTAATCAGCAGAACTACAAGCAAACATTGTGCAGTTTCAAAAAGCGGAAAGCTGTGTGCTTAAGTTTACTGTCCAAAATCAATACGGAATGGACATTGACGCTTAGATGTTACCTGAGCAGCAGTACTCGGTCTGTCTTGATCTCTTAGCATGAAAACATATTTTTTTGACAAGGCACATGGAACTGTTTGGGAGTAAATTTTCTGATCAGAAGCAGCAGCATCCTCCACCTTACTAATGCTCACAAAACTAGCCTTGCACAGAGGACAAGTTGAAATCTTTCTCAATTTATCCTGCATAGAACATTCACCAACATAACAATATCAAAATTGACATTATTTTAGGAGCATAAAGTAGTACATGAAAGAAAAAGGGAAGAAAAAAGAAGAGCTTAACAATCAAATGCAATTCCAATCCTTATTAATCAAAATTTTCCACATGTTAACACATTAATAAAAACAGCAAATTAACATATTAAATTACTAATATGGTCTTCAGATCATAAGCAAGGAAGCTGCACATTGAACGTTCTTTTACAACATAAGGGAAAAAAAAATACACAACTTACAGTTTACAACATCAAATTAGATAAACCTATTGCAAAAATGCATTCAAAATTTGGAGAAACGAGAATATACCATATGATCAGCCCATTCTTGGATGCATGAAAAACAAAATCGATGTCCACATGGCAAAACCCCTCTGGTAGAACTAAATTCTGTCCAACATATAGCACATGATACATCCTCTGAAGTAGGTAATCTGTTAACATGTTCAATCTGACCAGTATCATTGACTTTTTCATATAAGTTCTTGAACTCAGAGCGTCCATCTTGTGTAACTCTTTCCAGGGCAAGTGGAGGATTTCTATCTTCCAATTCTTCAAAATCTTTGGAACAATCAGTTGTTCCCCTGTGATTATGAAGTCCATCATCAGATGTTCCTCCAGTTCGAGGTTGCTCATCTTGATCAGAATCCAAAAGCACAGACTCCAAGACGTCTCTACCAACACTCTTCTTCACAAGTCTCCTCCCTTTCCCTAAAGGCTTAGCCAATGAAGTGCTGCAGACACCCTTGGAAATCCTTTTGTCTCTCGTTGACGGGATAGAAGAATGAGAATTTGGCTCTTCATGCTTCAAAATCTTCCTTTTTCCCCTCACCGAACGGATAGAGGAATCAGAACTTGACTCTTCATACTAATCAACCAGAAAACAATAAGATGAGAAAAAATTCACAAGCAGGAATATAGCAAAAGCCAAACCGAAATGATGGAAATACTATGTTTAGTTAAGAATTAAAAAATAAGCATACTAAGGATTGCCAAACTTTACCAAGCAAAATTTAAGATGAGAAGATTCTAAAATTTCTTAAGTTGTCAGATGCTTTGGAAGATATATCACAATATTAGTTGACACTCTGAGCAGCAAGATTAGTGTACTAAATTGTGTTTGTATATCGTGATCTCATTTTCAAATTCCTTCCGCCACAACATAGTTGTAACTCTGATTTTCAAATTCCCTTTCAACACAGTGAAGCACTAAGAAGCACAGACTATGAGAGAGACTATTTAAATTATATGACTGAATTGTGGTTGCTTTGCAAAATTGCAACAATCAGATGAGATTAAATTATAGATACACAAGAATATATTCGAAATGAACTCCATCATTCTGTCAGTGTAATTTACAACCTTCATACAAGTATCAAGTGCATGTGTGCCTTTGACCTCAAAATGGACTAATTTGCAACATGCTAGATAAACCAACATGATACTAGGTTTGCTGTCAATATAGCAACATGTAAATCTAACTTTAAATCAATCTAAACTCAGCTGGCCTAACTTCAAGTCATTCCACTTATTTGTCTCGCTTACATAATCTAACTTAAATAAGATTCAACTACTTCAACATTTACGCAACAGAAACAGCAAAGTAATACTGGCAGATAAAAAATGTTTTCATTTTGATTTTGTATGTGGTAAATCAGATCCGGACAGCGGCTATTGGCACGGCTATCATGGAATGTTTCATTTGATAACCAATTGATCCTTCTATTTACTAAGGGATTATTTTTGAGAAATCAATTTAAAAAAATGAAGGAAAAAAAAAAAAAACACAACTAGAAAACTTGATAAATTGCTCGAATGTCATCCAGAATTGTGGGCCTGTGGCTACAATTTATAAAAAAATAGAGTACAGCCTTTTTACAATGAAAAACAGGAAAACTAAAGAAAAAATTAAGTATAACAAAAACTGTAAAGAACAAGCTTAAAGATTGTAAAGATGTGATGCAGAATATAATTAATTTGAACTCATTACCTCCACACTAACAATTTCAGATAAAGGCGGCTCCTGAAAACCCTGTCCCTGCTTTAATGTTTTCTTAAATTGTTTGCGCTTCGATTCATGAGGCCTACCTTTACTTTTTCCAACCTCAGGCAAAATGTTCTGCAATAAAAGTGACAGAAAAAAAAAGGTTTAGTTGTCTAACTGGTTTGACTAAGGTTACCCAATAACCTTTGGATTGATTGTAAGATTCTTTAATAATAACCCTTGGAATCGATCCAAGGATTGTTATCAAAAAATCTTATTGGTTAACCTTTCCCAAACCAATAAGTTAACCTATCTAATGAAGCTTCCAACTATATATGTAGCTTCTATGGTTAGTGCACCTAAACTTTAAATTGTTAGGACTACTAATCTCAACCATTCGTTGCATTCTCTCTCCTAAAATAAAAATATCAATGGTGTATAGTATAATGTATGTATAAAAATATGTAACCTCTTTCAACAAAAGCGAACCACCAGTCCAGACAGCAAGGCCAGAGCCTCCAAAGTGCAAATCAGTTTCTTCCTTTTCAGAGTCACTAGAGTAGGACCGATCAGCAACAACTGTATGTTTTGTGGTGAACAGGGGGAGTTCCAATGGCAAAGGCCCAACCTCTTGTCCACTGCAAAAAATCCATATCTTCTAAGTCATATTAAAATCGAATAAAGTTGTCTTGGTGATAGGAGGTTTGCATCCAAAATACACTTAAGGTCTTGGATTCAAACCTCAAAACACCTACTCTACAGGACCAAAAAGGCCATAACCGTACAGGGACAAATGAGCTGAGGTCCCAACACAAAAACTGAATAAATGTATACAATTGAAGATACCTTTGCAACATGTAAGGGCGCTCAGGAAGACGTTTTCCGTGAGTTAAGCAATCTTCAACCCACCTATGATTAACAATTATAGTTTTGAACTTCTTGGCCAGCTCATATTTTTTGCCTTCAAATTTCCAACACACCTAATAATCACTCAATTATATTAAAAAAAATAAAATTAAAATTAAAAATTAAAACAAAATGACAATGAAAGAAGCAAATAAAAGACGCAGACCAAGTGGGTAGTGGATTTGGAGAAAGCGCCAACGTAACTAGCACCAGCACGAGAGATGAGCTTGATGAGATTGAAGCGCTCCGAACCATGGTAACCACTCACAGTCGCCACCACTGACTCCATGCCTTTGATGCCTCCTTCATGTTTCTTATTCATTGGAACATAAACAAACTGAGAAGAATCAAAAGAAAGAATAGATCTGGTAGAAGAAGCCAGTTACCCGCTAGAAAGAGAGACGATGTGATTTCTAGAAACCTTATGGTGGGCTTCCCTCCCTCTGCAACCAAATGCCGCGAATTTGAATTTTTTTTTTAATTTATTTGTTGTCTCTCCAGTACTTCCTTGCCTTCACATTTTTAAATGTGTTTACGGTGGCTTTGTTCTCATCCAAAATATTTCTCACCACTGCCATTTATTTTTTATATTTGCATTAAAGTTTTTAAATTTTTTTCTACTGTTGACACCCTTTGAAAAAATTAAATATAAAGAAGTATAAATTTTATTTACTAATTGATGTTTAAATTATTAATCTCATAAAAATATTTTTAATGAATTATATTAAATATATTTATTATAATAAATAATTTATATATTTTAGAATTGTGAAAATATATTGAAACCTAAAAACAAAAGGACAAAAATTGATTCCTACAAAGACAGAATTTGAAAACTCACCATCTTCCATTTTCCTGCATTGACCTGAAATGGCGATGGGCTCAAGAAGGGTTAAATCCCCTCCCTCCCGAGGTCCACACACTTGATTGGAGGAGTGTAGCATTTGAAATCTTATCCCACTCACCAAATCCGGTGAAACAAACCTGATCTAATTGAACAAAAGATTGATTTTATGGACTTCAACACTAAAAATTGAAACGAATTTTAGAGTTGTCAATGGAAATACATTATATAGATCATACAAGAAGCAAAGAAGTTTTAGAAAATTAATCCATTTACAATACCACATCAGAATGTTTTAAAGAAAATAGAAGAAATAAAGTAATATCGAAAATTTCTTTAAAAGAATTTTGAGAGTTAACAATTAAGGTAATTTCATCACTGTCCTTGTAGCGCAGTGGTAGTGCACAGGCCAGCCTTGGCTTTTAAAGTCAGGGCTTGACACCCCTCCACCTTACTCAATAAAAATGAGATTTTCTCTTATATATACGGGTTATCTTCCACCTTTATGTGGGTGGTTCCCAATCATATGGGGGTTACTTATTTGGACCGTGCTAATAGTATCCTACCAGTTTAATCCCAGTTGTCTTTTATATTCATCCCAATACCCAAAAAAAGACAATTAAGGTGATTTCCAAGGTTTTAGTGGGTGTACAAAGTAAAACTACTAATCTTTATATCCGAGGCGTTTTAAACAAATGGATGCCATTGAGAGTTTTTTTACACTCGCAGTGGCCTCACCCTTACAAATCTCATCCTATTAAGTGAAATACACTGAGAATAACATTTGTTGCAATCTGAATCATTTAAAATGAATTCACTTTCATGTAAATTTTTTTTTTTCCTTCAATTGCTTTTGGGTAATTTCAAGTGACCAAACGAAAATAATTAATAAATATAATTCAACACTATTATATCATAAGTGTTTGATCCCTTATTTTTTTTTCTCATTTTCATTTGTTATTGATTCCGTACTAAAGAAAAGAACGAACCAAAAAAAGAGGAAAAAATTGAGAAGTAAACCAATTCCTCTTAATTGTACTTTTACACTATTGATAAATTTGTTACATACCACTACTATTTTGAGCAATCAATAACCTAAAATTTTAACTCAGAATTCATCCGTAATATCGTGTATTCCCGATTGGCTTTTCCAAATGTAAACAAGAATCATTGCAATTAGCAACAATTTTCTTCCATGTTATGTGCATTCCCATTTCAGATAACATCCAATGCTATGGCATTATATAGCTCACTGCTTGTTAATTTCTGTCTATCAAAAGAAAGCACAAGCAAGAAAAAATGTCACCAAAAAGGCTTGGAAATGACACATGAAATGTTGATACACTGCCTCAGAAAAATGCATGCCAAAGATAGCAATTTACTCTGCAAGGATCCGGATAGGAAATAATGATCAACCAGCTAACTCACAATCACATACCATCTTCAAGAGGGTGCTGCATAATATGTATCAGTCTTATGTCTCATGCTCATCTCCGAACAGGGTTTCCACCTCGAGGCAGTGGTTCGTATCCACTTCCAGGACGGGCAGGTGGTGTTGAAGACCCATAAGGTACACTGTTCGAAGGAGCTACTTGTCCATGTGGTCCACCAGCACCTCTAGCCAGTCTACCATAGCCCCTTGAATCATAACCTGGTCCTCTTTGCACATCATAACCTGGTCTTCTTTGTCCATCATAACCTGCTACTCTTTGCGGATCGTAACCAGCTCCTCTTTGTGCGTCGTAACCAAAACCTCTCTGTGAATCATAGCTAGGACCCCTCTGCAAGTCATAACCAGGGCCTCGCTGTGCATCATAACCTGGACCCCTCAGTGGATCATAACCAGGCCCCCTCTGTGCATCATAATTAGCCCCCCTTCGTGTATCATAACCAGGTCCTTTGGAAGCATCATAACCAGGCCCTTTGGATGATGTATCATACCCAGGTGCTTTTGGTGTGTCATGACCAGCTCTTGCAGGGGGCCCGGATTGAGCTCCACGGTAAGCAGGAGTGCCTCCGCTCACATTGGCACCCACCCCAGCACCAGCATTAGGAGGGGGGAGAGGAGCATGCCCCTATAGCACAAATTCTTTTGATCAATACTCTAATTATAACCAGCTTACCAGATAAATCAGAGACAACACTTTGATAGAATGCACTTACAAGAAAAACAAGAAGCAACACCAGAAAGACAGTGATTACAAAACAAGGGAACCTACAACAGAAAATCAGTATAAGTACACACCTGTGAAGCGCCATAACCATCTTCATAAGCATTTTGTCCCACATGATGTCCAGAAGCCTCATTTTCAGTGTTCCCATTTGCACCACTATAAGATCCACCTGCACTTGATTAATGCCAAGTTTGAACATAAATAACATACAGGAAAACTGAGACAAGAGAAAGAAAATAACAGTTAATGAAAAGCCAAAAAAGGGGAAGAGAAGAATACAAAAAATTACCAGTTCTATCGATATTAGCAGGATTTGTCAACTCTGCTCGAAGCTTTTCCACTTCCCTTGCCATAGTCATATAATTTTTCTCCATCACTTGAAGTGACTCAAGGTGGTCATTGTAAAATTTCTTTTCATATTCATAAGTTGCCCTTTGTGATCAAAATAATATAATGTCATTGCTTTTGCAAAACTAGAAGAAAATTAGGTGTTAAAGCATACAACAGGCATACTCAAAAACCGGTTTCAATAAGAATGATCAATTATAGAACTTCTACAGAACTAAAATGTTTGCATATTCAAAACCGGTTTCAAAAAGAATGATCAATTATAGAACTTCTAAAGAACTAGAATGTTCTCTTTCAAAAAAAAAAAAAAGAACTAGAATGTTCAAAGAGTAATGACTCACAGCAACCTTGACTCCAAAAAAATTCTACACTACACATGAAAACAACTTTCAAAATTTATTTCCGGTTTTATAACTTCAAATTACTGCCACAGGTACAACATGCCTCAAGAAATATTAAAAAGAATGTATAGGAAAGAATATTTTGTCAAATCTACATGAGTCAGCAACTAGAAATAATCTTCTTCATCATACCAGACATCTTAGGGTTAATTTATCAATAAGTTGCTCCTAAGAAACCTGTATAAAGTAGTTTAACATGCACCTGCAATGATGATATTCTTGTCTTAGGTTTTCAAGTTCTGACATCAGAACTGGTATCCGTGGCAGATCTGCGTGAGCCCTCTGAAGATCCTGATTCAGCTGATGCACTTTAGCAATGAGTTCCTCCCTTGATACAACCAACTTCTGAGCTTCTGCCCTCGCCTGCTGCAACTCTAACTTAACAGGCTCTGCGGCTTTTAGTTCAGCTTCCATCTTGGCAATCTTATCTGTTAAATTCCCCATCTGTTGCTCTCTCTCAGACTTCATAGCTCCGATCTGAGCATGCAATATCTGCAACTCATGCTGAGCCGCAGCAAGTTCTTGTCTCAAGGTACCATGGGTAGCAGCAAGCCTCTGGTTCTCTGTCGCAAGCTTTTGCATCTCCACATGCTGTGCAGCAATTTTCTGTTCCATGACTTCAGGAGGCGGCAACATATCAAAAGCAGGAAAGGGACCTGGCATTGGACGTATTCCAGGACCAAACGGTTCGGGATGAATTATGCCAGGACCTGGAAGAGGACGCCTCAGATGAGGAGGTGGGATTCGACCTTTGCTTCCCATCATTGACAGTAGCCTTCTAAAACCTAAACAAAGTAATATCACAACAACATAAATAAATTCATTACAAAAATCAAGATTGCAAACCATCCGCATGAATGTACTTCAAAAAGCTCTAATTCTGTGATTTAACAAATAACCTCAAACATTTGTATTCATTCTAAGAGCAATGCAGTCAAGTATACAGCGTGACAGCGTCAAATACAACAAAAACAATATCGAACAAAACACCACACAGTTTCCTAACTCCTCCTACAAATTTAATCACTGCACAACACATTCATACTTTACATCATTACAACATCTTCATTCTATAAAAGTGAATGCATAAAACACCAAAAGGGTATCAGTAAAACTTGCAAATTATGACACATATATTCAAAACAATTACATGCCCAAATTCGAACCAATCAATTATCATCTAAAATCCAAAGAAGGGGTACTCCATCAAATGGGTCACATCACAATTTAGGGCTCCAACTAATTAGTCTTGTTCAAACCCATTACATGAAATTTCAAATGCTAGGCTAAACCCCAAAAAGAAATAACAGAAACATAAATGGACCATGATTTACAGTGATTACAAATTTCAACAAAAATAAAAATAATTTTTATGTTTTTATTGATAACCCTAAATAAAGTTAAACCCAACAAAAAGGAAAATGTAACAACATCGTTTGCGGTTACCTGAACCAGAAAATCGTCGAGAGAGAATGATAGAACAGCAGCCCACTTCAGTTTTGCAAGCAGAGAAACAACCAAGAGAACCTTGTGATTACTTGCCAGCACCAGAACCCAACCAGGCCTTGTCCTATTGTTTTTCTCATCCTTCAAAAAATAAAAAACAAGTTGAGAATGGAATTACACACATGGCCCCTCAGTTTAGACCTTTTTAACTCACCTTCTATATTTTAGTAAATCTTTGTTTATTGACTGAATTCCATATATCATTACTACAATAATATCACTATATTTGCCAAATGAATATATATTAATAATAATTTAATTTACTTGCCATATATCGTATGTGTAATTGCTATATTATGTGTTGATATAAAGTTGGGAGTTCCACTAGTTTACTTATAAAAAACTAGTTTTTGTTATACACATTTTTTTATTAAAATTCTTACAACTGTTAAATGAAAAGAAGAGAAGAGAAATTCAACGATGTTAATGTAAAGAAAATTTAGGAAAAAAGGCTTCAAACAATTAATAAATGAATTTCTTTATTTATTTGTCATTTTCTCTGGGTTGTGGTAGCAATACAAGAAAGAGTTGTCACGGTGCAGAAATGGTAAGTTTAGAGATTCTCTCTTGCTTGCATTTTTTATCAAATCCCAAATTTATTTAACTGGGTAAAGTTCATTTTAATTCCTAAATTTCTTAAAATTCTCTCTTTTTAAGTTTGTTTATATTGATGACTCCCAGTAGTCCCCAAAGTTTTAAAAACCCATCGATTTTATCTTTCTAACCAAAATTTTAATAGTTGAACATAATAGAAAGTATCAAAAAAATCTTTTTGCCTTAGATAATTTTTAACCAAGATAAAAGTACCATTTATCCCTAACATTTAAAAGTTCAATAATTTGTTTAACCAATAAAAACTTAACACATGTCACCATATATTTAAAATATAAAATATAAAACCCTAACAAGTATAAATATGATGCGTCACTTTTTATTTTAACCATAAAAATTATATTTATTTAAAAATAATTATTTATAAAATTTTAAAGGGCAAATTATACAAACTCCACAAGGTTTCATGAAATTGAACCACTATGAGGGTGTTTGCGATGCTCACATTAAGACCACCTCAAATTCCAATAATTCAACACAAACCTCCCCTGCCGTTGGTGAGCCGTTAATTAAGAGAATGGTCAAAGTCAATTTGAGTAAAAGTACCAAAATACCCTTAAATAAATTAACATATTATTATTTTAATTTTATAAAATAATTAAGATATAAAATAATTAAAAATTTAAAAAAAAAAAAATCTCATCGCCTTTGTCAAATTTTTTTCATCAATTTTCATACCATCAATTCATCATCAATTTTTATTTGATCAATTTATCGCCAACGTCATTATCAGTTTAAATCCAAATAAATTTATATGTTTCAAAAAAAAAAATCATAATCAATTCATCCTCCCCAATTCAGCATCAATTCATGACTAGTTCATCATCATCATCAGTTCATACATAGCCCAGATCTTTAATCAACCTCACAACCCAAATCTTCAATTAAAAATAAAAAATAAAAAAAATAAAAAAATAAAAAAGAACAAAGAAAGGTTCACAACCCACATTTTCTCACCAACCAAACACCAATTAACAACCACAAGATCTCATCGAAAATTCACAAAGAAATTCAAAACATATATTCAAAAAAACTCACAAGGAAATTCAACCAAAATTTCACAAGGAAATTTAAAAAAAAAAAAACCATAAAAGGAAATTCAAAAAAAAA
This sequence comes from Nephelium lappaceum, assembly GCA_021234005.1. Taxonomy (NCBI): domain Eukaryota; kingdom Viridiplantae; phylum Streptophyta; class Magnoliopsida; order Sapindales; family Sapindaceae; genus Nephelium; species Nephelium lappaceum. The sequence goes on along the minus strand of CM038011.1, from coordinate 10,786,349 downwards.
AAAAAAATCACTAGGTCTCCACTGTTAGTGACCCACCATGGAGAACTAGATATGAGTTTCCATTGTTGGAGACCCAGATGGTTGCCACAACCATCTATGAGGACCCAGAAGGAGGCCCAGTTGGTCTTCATTGGAGACCACCTGGGTCTTTATCAGAGACTGTCTTCAAGGCGATCTCCAATTGAGATTATTGCTTCTATTGGAGGAGCAGACCATTGCCATCAAGGAGACCACTGAAAGAGGAGACCGTTGCCACTGTTGCTTCCGCTGGATCTTCTCCACTATCGTCATACCTGGGAGGAGTACATCTAGTTGAAATAGGTCTGCTCTTTATATATATATATATATTTTTTGTTCTTTTTATAGTTTTTAAAATTATACAAATGTTTTTTAATTAAAAAATATAGTAATATTAATTATTAAAAAAATTATATACTCATAGGATTTAATGTTATTTGACAATTTTACTCTTATCCAATGACACTTAACGACAACTCATTAACGGTTGATTAATGGCAAGGAAGATTTGCATTGACTTTTTGGAACCAGAGATGGCCTTAATGCAAGTATCGCAAACACCCTTATATTGGTGCAATTTCATCAAACCTCGAACGGATTTGTACGATTTACCCAATTTAAAACCAAAAAATAAAAAAATAAAAATAAAAAAGAGAAAATATTTTGATAAGTAAACAAAATTAAAATTAAATGAAATTAATGTTGGGTCTATGCTCTAAAAACTTGTAATTTGTATACGATTCAATAAATAATAAATAAAATGTATTTGCTTTATTCAATTTATATCCATTATGTAATAATTACTTCATACAAATAATAAGTAACATCCATGATTATTTATGTAGTTTCAAAACCAAGTATATAGACGTTATATTCAAAAGGATTTAATTTGAGATTAGTGATCTAAATAGCCCGACAATTTTTTATACCAAGCACTATCCAAAGTTACGAAATCGATAGCATACAAGGAGAGAAACAAAAAAAGCAAATAAGTCTTTTTATGGTGTTGTCAAATTCCAAAAGATCATACAACAATTTTGTATTGGTGTCATCTTTCATACCAGCAAATCATTAGAATTGCACAAATGGATTCCTTAAAAATGATTTCTAATGACGAGCAAAAGCCCTGAACCTCAAAGAAAATCTATAATCTCTGCGTTCCATTTATTACCCTCGCACTAGACTACAGTTACTCAAATGTTTTTGTGACTTTATGCAGCCAGTTGGGGAATTTTGGCTAGAGCTTCCTTTATTTTCTCCTCTTCAAAGGACAAGTCAACCATATTGCCTTGCAAAAACTTTTCATAAGATGTGAGGTCAAAATGACCATGACCACACATGGCCATGAGAATTACTTTTGCTTCTCCAGTTTTTTTGCAATGGAGAGCCTCCCTAATGGCAGCTGCAATTGCATGAGTTGGCTCCGGTGCTGGTATTATTCCTTCACTCCTAGCAAATTTTAAGGCACCTACAAAAAAGGGAAACTTCTAATCTAATTTTGCCTTATCTTGCTCCATTCTAACATTATTCAAGCATGGAGGCGTCTTGTTCACATGTCACTTTGCTTGGTGGATACCCAATTGAATGATGTCCCTTATTTACATAATTTGATTTTTTTGAAAAAAATAAAATAAAATAAAATAAAATAAATAAATAAAACACTTTTAACGTTGTTTTGTTTTCAGAGTTTCGCTAACTTATCCATCAATAATAATCTTTAGATTAGTTGTCATGGTGATTATTAAAAAATATCTAAGGATTGTTTATTGATAAATAATCTTATCCAACTAGTAAACTAGCCAAACACTTCTTTTTAAGTCCTTTTTAATGAACCATGTCAAGTGTTTCTCTTATATGACATGTTTTTCTTATCTAAATATATCTGTGAAATAATCCTTCGTGTGTTTTTTTTTTAAAAAAAAAAAAAACATGCTTGGTGTCTATTTTTCTCAAAAAATGCTTCGGTTATCTTTAGCCAAAGTCTGGAAGAAGAAACATACCTTGAAAACATTCAGTTTGAGGAATTGAAATTGCTTCCATGAGACCCAATTCATAGACATGTGAAATTAGTGGTGCCATACCATGGTAACGCAGTCCTCCTGTGGAACAAACAATGCATCAGTAAATCACGTAAATGAAGAGAAAATAATCTAACCCCACCATATAACAGCAACATCTCTGTTACCTGCATGAATCGGATCAGGGATGAAGTCATGCCCAAGTGTATGCATCTTCATCAATGGAGTCATCCCTACTGTATCACCGTAATCATATGCATACACACCTTTGGTTAGGGAAGGACATGCAGTTGGTTCAACTGCTCTTATGACAGGGTTGATCTTCCCGTTGAGTTTCTCTCGAATGAATGGAAAGCTGAGACCAGCAAAATTGGAGCCACCACCAGTACACCCTATGATAATATCTGGGGTCTCACCAAAGGCTGCCATTTGTTTTAGACACTCTTCGCCTATAACAGTCTGATGTAGCAAGACGTGATTGAGAACACTACCCAAACAATACTTAGTATCCGCATTGGCAGCTGCAACCTCCACAGCTTCAGAAATAGCTATTCCTAAACTTCCTGGGGTTGATGGATTCATTTGAAGAATTTTCCTACCTGCTTCAGTAACATTAGATGGAGAAGGGTGTACCTTTGCACCCCAAGTCTGCATCATTAATTTTCGATATGGCTTCTGATCAAAAGAAGCACGGACTTGCCACACCTGTCCCACAACTTTAACTGAGAAATAAGAATGAAGCAGACTCAATGCAATTTGGAATCTACTCTTTCAATGTGCAGGACTAACAATGATCCATCAGTCAATAAGAAATCAGTAAAATTTGCTGTCAAACAACTTGACCAAAGGGCTTCATAAAAAGGAGCAACAAGATGCATGTACTCATAATTCTAATATCTTCTAGACAGTAGAAAAGAAATATAAAGATTCAGATGCATGTACATATGCAATATGAAAAAATTGAAAAACCAATCAAATTTAGCTAATCCACCAAACGGAATATGGTCTGGCCCACTTGAATTGATAGACATAGATGTAAAGATCATGAATAGGTTGGCATATCCCACCTCACAGCCAAGGCCAAATAAGCTGCAAGCAAAGGCCAATGAACTCCCCCACTGGCCTGCACCAGTTTCAGTGACAACATTTTTGATGCCTTGCTGTGCATTATAATAAACTTGTGGAACTGCAGTGTTAGGTTTGTGAGATCCTGCAGGGCTGCCACCCTCATATTTGTAGTAAATTCTGGCAGGTGTGTCAAGAAGCTTCTCCAACCTCTTGGCTCTAAATTCAAGCCAGGAATACAAAATTAATTTCACAGAGATAAAGTAGTAGACCATACTATGCAGTAGTTGGGCAAACCTGATTAGAGGTGTTGGGCGCCAAAGAGCGTATATATCAAGAACTTCATCGGGGATGTCTATGAACCTGTCATTGCTTGCATCCTGCTTAATCAACTCATCAGCAAAGAGAGGAGACAAATCTTCAGGCTTGACTGGTTCCAAAGTTTTAGGATGCAATTGAGGAGGCGGTTTTACTGAGAGATCTGCAGTCAAGTTGTACCATTGACGCGGAATTTCTACAGGTGGTTTTGCATCAGTGTGCAATGCTGCTCTTGCTCTACCACCATTTGACAGCCTCAGGTGTTTTGTTTTTGTCTTCAGAGCAGAACACTCAAAAAGTTGTTCCCCTGATCATGAAGGTAACAAAAATGGTGTGATGACAAATTAAACAATATCAGAATTTACAAGTAGATGAAGTAGTCCATCAGCTACAGAATATCAACAACATTGTACAATGAGAGAACTAAATCTAAAACTAAGTAATGAATCACTTCTATTTATAGTTGCCTCAGAATAAAATTTGTCACATTCATCTGTTTGTGAAGTTGAAATAACAACATGCTTTAGTTATCTTAATTGTTCAGGTAAAAGGGAACACTCAAGAAAGATGCCTTAAGCTACATTTTGGGTTGAAGTTACTACCAACAAACAAAAACAAGGTAAGCTTTAATTTTAAACTGAGGTGATGTAAAATAAAACTCCACATAAAAATTAACTCTAATGTGCTGTATTTAACATAGAATATATAATAATCAAAACATTGTTATTTTATTTTTACATTATCACTTCCCAGCTTAGTTTTTCATTTATCCATTTTTTTATCCTTAAACATTCATTTCCTAGAGTTATCCAAAAAAAAAACAAAATTTCATTAATAATATAAAATAAATATATAAAAATAACAAACTTAACTACCAAAAGGAAAGAAAAAATAACAAATTTTATTGGCAAAAAATTAACAGTAACAGAGCCAAAAAAAAAAAAAAAAAATCTTGCCTCTTTTGTTACCCAAGGAGAACAGAATCTAGGTTGTGCTTGTGATCAAAGACAATTCGATAGACCTAAAAGTTGATGTTTTTGGCTCTTTAATAAACAAGTAGGAGAAGGGGAATTTAGAGCATTAAAAAAATAAAGAGTATTCAAGATCCAAAAAAGAAAAAAGATCCCACTTCATGAAGTAGACAGTATTAACCAAATGAAACATACTTTTAGTTGAAAGGACATACAAATGAACAAAACTAGCTTAAAGAATATAAGGACACAACGCAAAAATACCTTTGAAGTGAGTTCTAGTCAGGGAAAGCGACAGCGTGGCCATTTTCAGAAGCTGGAGGTGCAGAGAAAAGCAAAGGAGGTTTTAATTGTATTTGCAGGTCTTTTTGGGATGGGAGTCTGGGTGGGAACCTACATACAAGTGTGTACCACGAACACCGTTTTCTCAATTTCTCATTGGTGAGGAGACTGGCAGTAGGATACAACAAATTGAATTTGACTTTGACTGGTCCAAGCCACCTTCACTACAGAAAACAAGTTCTCATTATATCCCGTACCAGCATCTGAAACAGAACATTTTATTTGAAAACATTAGGTTACTGAACATTTTTTTTTTTTTTTAAAGGCACGAGAACGAATCCAGAAGATAATCCAAAAAATAATCAAAATCACACTAGTAAAACCTTAATGATATAGTCTAGATAAACGACCCCATAGGACTAAGAGCCAACCACATCAAGATGGAAAATAACCTATGTATATGAAAAAAAAAAATCTCACTTTTATTGAGTAAGATGAGGGTATGGATTGTCGAACCTTGGCTTCAAACCAAAGTTGCCCTGTGCATTCTCTCACACTGCAAGCCCACTGAGAATGTACTAAACAATTTTATAAAAATTAAATGACAAAAATACTGTTGCTGTAGATAAATTAGTAATATATTAAGATCTTAGTCCAAATTTTTGCTTATTTGTCTCGTGGGGTTTTAACTTTTTTGTCCTATAGTATAGGTAGCATCTTGAGGTTTGAACCCGAAACTCTTTTTTAAGTGCAAACCTTCTACCTTGATCCCGTAGGATTTTGGACTATTTATCCCGTAGGATAGGTAGCGTCTTAAAGTTTAAATTTAATACCTTAATGCTACGTTTGACATATGAGATTGAAATAAAATAGATTAGATTATTACTATCTCATATTTGGTAGAACTTAGAATTTAACTAAAATTATATCATATTATATTTGATATAAATTAGGATTGGATTGAAATAAAATTAATTTAAATTCTTTATTATATACTTAAATTAATTTTATAAACATACTCAACATACCATCTTCAACATACTCACAGTTCGTCAACATCATCAACAACTCTGGTTAACATCATTATCTCTCACAACAATAATATCATCTTCATCAAGAACTTAAAAAAAAAAAAAACAAAAAAAAAAAAGCAACAACAACACAACATCAAACCCCGAAACCAAAACTATGTAGTTTTGGGTTCATCGAACCCATAATAAACTCATTAAAAAAATTTGAATATGAGATGAAAAAAAAAAGGAACGAAGATGATTTGAGTTATCGTTGTTGGTTCAGTTGGATGGAGGAGGAGATAAGAGAGATGAAAAGTGGTTTGTGGTGGTAATGTATAGGTGTGGTGGAGATGAGAGACAGACGAAGAGTTGTGTGGAAAGAAATAATAGTTAGTGGTTATCTTATTAGAGGGGATGAATTAATATATATATATATATATATATTCTTATCAACGTAGGAAATGAGAAACTCACAGTTGAGTTTGGGTTTCCAATTCCCAAATTGATTGAAAATCGAGTTGGGTCCAAGGAATAAAAAAAGGAAAAATCCTAAAAAATCATCCAACTTTTAATAGATTATTCATTTTATCTTATATGATTTCGTTTTTATCTAAAATCTCCTATCCGTTATAAAATTAACAAAAAAAAATTGGTCAAAAAGTAAAAAAAAAAACATTTTTAACCCTCAAAATTTTTATTTAAAAAAATAAAATAACTATAAAATAATATTTTAAAATAAAAAATTATAAACTAATTACAAAATTAAAAATTGAAAAAAAAAAATTGGAGATCCAGATTGGATCTCCAACCATCCATCCAAATTGGATGGACGATGGAGATCGCAAACCATTACATCATCTTCATCAACCTTCAAGCCACCACCATAAATGAACAATCCATAACCGTCATAACTGAACATACCTATATCTATCACAATCAACATACCAAAGATAAATAACACTCAATTAATAAACCTACATTGCACAACAATCAATTAATAAATGCACAAAGATTTAAAAAAAGAAATCATCAAACATCATCAAGCACACTTGGAAACCTAAAAAAAAAAACTTAAACCCAAAAATCATCATGCGTCATCAAACATTCAACTGGATTTGAACCCAGTTGAAGGTTCAACTACGTTCGGGTTCATCTAGGTTCGAACCCAGTTGAGGGTTCATCCGGGTTCGAACCTAGTTGAACCTTCAACTAGGTTAGAACCCAAATGAGGGTTCATCTGGGTTTGAACCCATATGAGGATTCACTCATCTGGGTTCGAACCCAGTTGAGGGTTTATCTCATTTGGTTTTGAACCTAGATGAGATGAAACCTCTCATTTGGGCTCGAACCCAGATGATGAAAAGAAAGAGTAGATGAGTGGAAGCAACAACTGTGCCAGAGAGAGATAGAGATGAAAAGGTGTCGGCGTAGAAGGGGTGGTAGTGGATGTTTGGTAGAGGCGGCGATAAGTGACGGAGCAGAAGAAGAAGATGATAAGGTTAAAGAGAGAAAGCGACGAAACATAAGCAAGAGCGGTGACCTTAGAGAAAGAGAGGGACTGGTGAAGTTAGAGAGAGAGATCGATGAGGTTAGAGAGAGAGAGCTGAGTGATAAGAGAAATTTTTTATTTTTATTCAATATTTTTTATTTTTTTTTTAATTTTTAAATAAAAATATCTTTATATTTATTTTTATTTATTTATTCTATTTTTTATATTTTAATTAATTTTTTTTTATTTTCTTCGCATTTTCGCTTTTATCCCTGGAGTCAAACGGTCAACCTTATCCACCTAACAGAATTTATTACCGTCAAAGATATTATCGTCCTTTCATACGTCGATGGGGAATTTTGAGTATTTAGTTAAAAGTTAGGCGGTATTTTGGATAAATACAAAATCATATGAGAAAAAATAGATAACCTATAAAAAGTTAGTAGCTTTTTTTAGATTATTTCATTAAAAAAATCCATGAGTGGCAACATTTCCGCCCCTCAAAAATTGTTTGTAGACTCCTTTTATTTGCATACCGCACAAAAAATTCAAATTTTTTGGTATTTGTATTTAAACTCCACGTAATATCAAAATTACCCTCCTTTTTTATTTTATTTCGGACAGAAATTTGTTCCTCGCCACAACAGACCCTCTGTTATTGGACAAAGAAGGTGTGGTGTCGCTAAAACTGCCTACATGGGGTTGGCTAACTTGGGTTTTGAAATTCTTGAAAAACCAGTGTTGAGGTGCGAGAGTTCTGGTCCTTCCAGTCAAGTGCTCGTCTTGTTCTGGGCAAGTGCACGATGCAGAAACAGAACATGAAACACCCACGAGAAGTGTTTCGTCCTACACTAGTTGGTGTGCAGGAATTGGAGGTGTTGGGTTCCTTGAAAATACTTACTGGACTTATCTCAAGCTCTCCAACACTGATGCTTTCTGCTCAATTGGTGGAGGCAGCTTTGGTCATGTTCTCAACAGTGACTATGTTGTTGTTTTTGGTATTGTTTACTTTATTCTTGTTTAAAAGCATTGTGTTAGCTTTGTGGTGATGTTCTCACTAGTGGCGACTCATGTTCAAAATTTTGATCATTTCTGGAGGAGAGCATGAGTCGTCTGGGGTTACAGAACCTGAGCATCGACGAGTTCCAGAAGATGGCCTGGCAGGAAGTGGAGAGGCAGATCAATTGCTGGGTCAAAGCCGCTAATCTGTGTCTCAGAATTCTCTTCCCTAGCGAGAGACGCCTCCGCGACCGTGTCTTCTTTGGCCTCTCCTCCGCCGTCGACCTCTCCTTTATGGAGGTCTGCCGTGGCTCCCCCATTCACCTCCTCAATTTCGTCGACGCTATCGCCATCGGCAGCCGCTCTCCCGAGATGTTGTGCAAGAGTGCAAGGTTCTTGACATTTTCGAGACCAACCTTGAGGGACTTGATGCCTGAATTCGAGTCGGTTTTCTCCTACTAGTACTGTTTGGTGCTGAGAAACCAAGCGGTAGACTATATGAAAACAATTGGGGGAGGCGATCCAAAATATACACCTTTTAATAATTTTACATTTTTACTTAAAGATAATATTAGATATATATTTAAAAAATATATATGTTTATTTTAGGGTGTACATATAATTATTAAGAGGTGAAAATATCACCGCTTAAAATACATTCCCTTCGCTCACCCAAACGTGATTCAAAGGTGAGATATAAGAGGATGAGAAAAAATAAATTTTAATCCCACCCTATTTCTCATATACCAAATACTGCCTAAATATTTTTTTGGATGCAAACCTCTTACCTTTGGTGGTAGGAGGTTTGCATCCAAAAGACATTTAAGATCTCTGGTTCAAACCACAATACGCTATTTATTTTATGAGGTAAAAAGGTCAAAATTGTTATGGAACAAATGAATGAAAGATCGAGCTGAGGTCCCAACATAATCAAAGAAAGAAGAGAAAGGAATAAGAAAATAAGAGAGTTTTTGCTATTGATTTTGGAGACGAAGAACAGCTAACCTTCAATTTACAAAGCAACAAACACACGTGTAAAATGTTTATATAGTCTTCGAGTATCTAAAGTCCAACATAATCAAAGAAAGAAGAGAAAGGAATAAGAAAATAAGAGAGTTTTTGCTATTGATTTTGGAGACGAAGAACAGCTAACCTTCAATTCGCAAAGCAACAAACCCACGTGTATAATGTTTATACAGTCTTCGAGTATCTAAAGTCCAACATAATCAAAGAAAGAAGAGAAAAATACAAAAATGGGAGAGTTTTTGCTACCGATTTTAAGAACAGCTAGCCTTCAATTTACAAAGCAACAAATACATGTGTATAATGTGTATGTAGACTTCGAATCTCCAAAGTCCAGATACAACGAATGCTACAGGCAACATGTCACTCATGTATTAAAAGTAAATTACAAAATAAATGGTTATATTAAGTATTCCCATTTCGTCAATATGCACTTCAAGACATCAATGCAATGATAGATGTTATTTAAATCATCAATGTAATTGTCCTACATGGAAATCCCCAACCACAATCTTCCATTTCACTGACCTCAATTTTTCACCACCATGCTTGATATGGGAGTGTCCAAATACTTGAATTCAGATCAAGAAGCAAAGAGGTTCCAAATTTTTATTATGGTTTATATGAGCAGCAAATTCTGCACGTGGGATAATATTAGGACTTCATATCTTTTTATTACAAATAAGTTATAAGACGTGTCATAAGTCATTAGAAATACCAGAGTATTAACTACAATTTCTTATTTTATTATGCATCATTTGAAGTTTTGTAGAGTAAATTATTTCTGGTTTTTTTAAAGAAGGTCAACAATTAATAGATTTGAGTTTTGTGTGAACTTTATTTTTTCTTGTAGTTTGTGGTTTTTATTTATGTCTCTTAAGTTTTCTATGCTTGAAGGGTTGTTACAAGGCTAGTTTATAAATATTAGAGACCCTTATAAGTCAAAAGGAATTAACACTCATCTGGCTAGCTTAAATGAAAAGTATACTAGTTGAGATTTCTTAAAAAAATAATAATAATAATAACAAATTTGTTGTCATTTTGAATGAAAAGATATTCTTTTTGAGAATTCTAAAAGACTATATTTCTTTGATGGATTTTAATTGAGTGGTGAGTGTTTCTCTTTTTTTTTTCTTTGTCGGGGGGAGGGGCAGCTAGGGATGTGCACGTGGCGGCGGCGTGGGGTGGGGTGTGTCTATTCTGTATTATTATTTAGTTTTTGAGGGTGGTGAATTTTTTTTATCTATTTTAAACTTACTTGGTGGTAAGCCTGTTGATTTTCTTTAGATGGTGATTTTTATATCCCATTGAAAGTTAGCGAATCTATTCTTACGTGTGTACGTGAGCTTTGTCTTTTGTGCGTGGGGCATCTATTGTCTGTATCTGTGGGCACGACATCATATTGGCATCAAAGCTTCTGGTTTATCAATGGATGGTCGTCGTTGTTTGCTAACTATTGATGAAGAGATGACTCCTTAAGTGAATCAACAAAACATTGTGACGGATGACATGAGGTAACAAATTCAACAATTCCAACAACGGTTACGTTTGTATAAGACTCACAATAACGATGAACAACGTCACGATGCAAAACTAGAAGTTGATGATGATGTTGGTGTTAACGTCAACTCTTTCCATTATAACCACAGTAATAATTATAATAATAATAATCTTCTTACACTACAATCAAGAACAAATCCACAAATCAAATAAATCACAAACTTAATTAAAAATTCAAATAAAAAGATTGAATAAAAAAATATGGAGTAAAGATTAGTTCATTTGCCCAAATCTCATTCATGAGATTTATACACTTTAAAAAAATTGACTTCGCTTTTTTCTTTTGTTTATTAAAAATTATTTTTAATGGTATGATCAAACATATATATATAGGGGTCGTCTATAATACACTTAGATGTCGATAGATCTAAACTAATTATATTATAAAATTATTGATTATATTTTATTATATCCGATGACAACTAAACATATTTAATTACAACTAAACATAGTCAATTATTGTAAGTGTGATTTAACTCATTTAGTTGTAATAAGATATAATAGATACATAATTAGATATAATAAAATACAATCAGTAATTTTAGAATACAATATCGCATTTGTAATTGTCAAATATATCGATACTCAAGTGTACCATATAATGTATCATATATATATAATTTATTAAGTTATAATTATGTTTTTATAGTTTTAATATTTTTTTTATCATTTTTATCTTGTTAAAAAGACCATATTGCCACAAAAACCAAATTACTCTTACTACTAGTCAGCTAATGGTAGGGGGCATGCATAAAGAGTTATGATTCTTTGTTAATTTTTTATTTGTACTAAGCTTTTTGTGATAGAAATTTAAGTTTGAGTAATGTATAAGAGAAAAAAAAATCTAACAATCATGATTATCTTTTTTTATTGGTTTTTGTTTATACTGATACGTCACTAGATTATTAAAATTAAAAAAAAAATGACAAAAAATTCTTACTCATGTAAACAACATTTTCGAAAAGTCAGTGGATATTTATATAATTATGTCATAATACACATATCCATTAAAGGTATTTATGCAATTTGTCCTAAAAAGTAAATTTAAAACTAATAATTATATTTTGAAGGAATTGCAATTTACCTACATAAGGTTTGTCATATTACAAACAAATTTTTCTTTTTATTTTTAGTAATTTGTTTTATATTGATCTCCACCATCCATCAAAAGTGATGGATGATGGAGATCCATCATTTTTTTTTTTCCTAAAATTTTACTATTTTTAGTTTTCCTTGTTTTACTCTATCCATTTTTATTTGTTTTCTCAAAACTCTTTTGATTTCCATCTCTAATATCAAAGATGGACAATGGTGGGAGATCCATCCTTTCTATTTTATAAAAATATTTTTGATTTTTTTTCTCTAAAAAGTATTTAAAAAGATGAAATGATCAAAACACATATACTGCTATTGTTCAAAATTGGCTAACGAGAGGAGGATGAGGTGTAATAGAAGGATAAAGTTCAATATATTTGTAATTTGACAAACCTAGATAGGTAAATTGCATTTCCTACTTATATTTACTATTCCCAGGCTAACAATTACTCAAATCATTAATGTAATTGCGTTACTTGCAAATCAACAATCTTTTCACTTCCATATTACACTAAATACATCACACTACTAATTAAGTCTATCCTATCTGATTCAATCTAATCTAATCTCATTAAATAGTCTAATCCAATATTACACATTAAACGAATTGTAAAACTAGTGAGAAAGACCAAGTTGATGTATTTAAAATGTATTTAAACTATAAGTGAAAAATAATATTCACAATAACTTAGGAACTAAATGAATAAGATTCTTATAAGCACATAAAAAACTAGAGGTTAACCTCGGTGGAATCATGCAAACAGGAAAGCACAATAACTATGCTGTCTCTAGTGAGTTGAGGACAATGTCTTTCTCCTCTTCAGAAACACCCTTCTAAGACCACTTGACAAGGACTCCACCGACTTTCCCTTATCATCCTGCTTTTCTTCCTCTACAAGTAATGGATTGATGTACACCATTGAGCTTGAAGCTGGCTCTGATGAACTTTTCCAATATTTTTTCTCAGTATCATCACTTGAACTTTCATCTTCGAGTGCTTTGGCTTTTGCCTTGCCTTTTGATGACTCTTTATCTTGTTCAGAATCCCAACTTGTTTCCTTTTCAGTGCTACTTTCTCTAGAAGATGTATCACTTAGTGTGTGGAAGATTGCAACACTCTCTTTCTGTGCATTTCGAAGTGAATAGCTTCTTCTTTTGATATTATTATCATACATTGGAAGGAGAGATTTGGATTTATGTAAGCCTGCACCATCTCTGCCTAAACTGTAAGTTGTGGAGAGCTTCCTCTCAGTGCTTTCTCTTTCTTGAACCAAATTTCTCAGTTTTTCCATCACTTCATTGGCCACTGCTTCCTCTGCAGCCTTCTGCTCAAGTTCTGCGATGTCCCTGTCAAATGCTTTCTTTTTTAGTTGGAGCGAACGCTGAAACACCAAAAGATGAGGGACATTACCAAAGCTGAGTGTAAATGAACTTTCTTTGAAGTTTTAATTTTGATTTAAAAACCATGCACAAGTTGTAAATTATAATATCTTGTTAGGTTTCTTGCTTAAGGAAGCAACTGTCTCAAGTCCAAACAATTAGCAGAATTTTTAGTTTGTGGTTAATCTTTTTTACATACAAAATATCATGCATTTCCCTGTTCCACTTAGCTGTCCCTCTATGTAAATAGAAATGACTTCACTAGAATGCAAAAGGTAGAAATTCAAACTTACTCGCTTCTCTAGAAAATTTCCTAGTTGTTGGCCTTGAAGCTTCTTTTTCCTCCAAAATATACAACAGAATTGCACAAGCGCAACAAAAACAAGCAAGACAACAGACTCAAATAATAGGAAAAGCAGTATTGCCTTCTCATTACCTGCAGATAATGTTAAAACATCAGTTCATAAGTATTCCTGGTTTGTTTATTGAATTTCATTTTCTACTTGCAGTATTCAACACTGTCAACTTGCCTGTGTAAATAACAGGAGATGTAGGCCTAGCTTGGGAGCAACTAGATGCAAGCATCTGACCTGAGACACCTAAAGCATCAAACTTAAAACACATCATAGAATCAAACTTAATACACTAACTTAGAAGGGAAGTTTGATCAATGATTACGTGTAGTAGAGCATGGTATTGGGTTGCCAATGTCTGCACCATTCAGAAGAACCAAGAAGTAAGTTCGATTACGGTAGAGCAAAGCATCAACAATGTTATTAACATATGATGTGTATTTGCCTCAAGAAAATATAAAAATTATGACTACTTTCAGTCATCAAAATTTCCATCATCTTAAAAGAGTGAAAGTTCTGTAGAAAGGGCCATAATAAGCAGTCTGACCAAATTATATCAGCAATGGTGATATTTAGATTACACTTCTATGACATGGTCATGCAGTTTTCTTCCAGAAAAATATAATTCATCCAGTTTAAATCTTTCAAGGATTGTGAATATGCTTTGTTGAGAAAATCTCACTTGCAGCAGTGACAAAAGCCAGAAGAAGACTCTCATCAAGTACAAAATGCTGCAGATCACTCTGGGACAGTAAAGATGCAAATTGCCCTGCAATCATGAACCTCTGACAGAATTTAGAATGAAACTTCTGAATCTATGAAAATCAAAGTCTGAACAGCGATATCAACTATACCAGGATAGCTTTCTGACCAATAGATAGAGCCAGTTGCTGGAACCAACAAGGAGAAGACTGTGCTTATAGGTTTCATTGTAGAGACATACGTATATCCACCATTTGTGTGGATAATCTTTCCATTCATCTTTGTCTGGGATATATATATTGCAAAGCCAGAGCAAGCTAGCAGTGGACTAATTTGAATCACTGAATCTAACGTAGCTGAGTTTGAGAATTTCTTAAGAGTTCCAGCCGGGGAAAATGAGTACAGGAAGCCGTCCAGAGAACCAATGGATATCCAACCTGTAGCATCAATAGTGTTTAGCACAGTGCAATGATGGTATAATGATATAATCAATAACTTACTCAATTAACACTAGTCAAATTAGGGACCAATACGTGCCGTTAGAGTCCACTATTGGTGCATATTCTGTGGTGCTTAAAGGTCCAATACTACCCTGCCAAAGAACATTTCCTGAAGAAGCATCTAGTGCCAAAACAAGAGCCCTAAGTGGCATTATAACATACAACTGCCCATTGTTTCCTGGGGTGACAGTGTAGACTTTGTCAAATGAACTAAAATCCTGGATCCAATTAAAGTGATGACTGCGAACTGACAATGAATAAAGTTCCCCTTGAGTATTTGAGATCTGCAAATGCAAAAAAGATATCTATATACATGCCACAAGTAGAAGAAAGAAAATCTTGAAATGAAAAGGAGAGCCTTAAAACACCTTGAAGTTCAAGGCACCTAAAGATCTCTCATATTAATAACTTTACGAAACTGATCAAAGTCTTAATACATTTTAATGTCATTTAGAGCACAAAACATAAGAAAAATGAGGAAATCAGGGATCAAATAACTTACATATATACTAGCCTCACATTGATCAACCACAGGGACAGAAGTAAAATAACAATCAGTATCAGTTCTCCTACATCCTTGACGGTACCCATATTGATCCATAATGGGTCCCACGCTCCAGAAGAGTTGTCCATGCATTGTGAATGCAAATAGTCCCCGATTTTTAAGATTAATGAATACTAATGAACTCAATATGCTTACTGCCACCCCAATAATTTCAGCTGGGTCCTGTTGATGCGGCCCTGGACCAAAGAAAACTTGTGTAGCAGATTCAGAAGTACCTGTTTTCAGACAATTGACTTTCAGCACTCTTTGTTCTGCAACCAAATACATCTGCCAACAACTTACATAAATCAGTACCCATAAATCATTAGTGAAGATTATGATAAACTTAACATAAATTATGCTAAGAAAATGTAGAAAGTCATATGGAGCAATGAAAGAAAGTACGAAACTATATTATAACCAGCAAGCCAGATGTCCATAGACTCAAAATATTTTTGCAACAGATACTAAGCCTATACAAAACATACAATAAAGACATGAAGGTCATTTGCCATCAACAGTTTAAACTTGTAAAAACGGTGACATATATATATATCTCCCTCCGTATCAAACTCAACTGGAACTGCCCCTTCCAGCCAAATCTTCAGTTTTAGCTGAGTAAAGAAGCAAGTGTAACTAAAGATTTAAACATATCCATAAAAAGATAACTATGTTGTTTTTTCTCTTGCAGCGCAGGAAGAGATCTAGAGATCAAATTCCCCCTCATCTAACTTAAAGGGAATCATTTCAATTTGTGTTAGAGCCAAGCCGGACAAAACTCAGCTGGAGATGTATTTCGAATCTTAACCAGCAAATGTAATATAATTATACAGCAAATGACAGTGCATATAAGCAGGCTGCATGCTGTACATTTAGATCATTATCCAATAAAGGAATTGCATGATTAATTTTCATCACATGTATGTAAACAAAAATGGGAAGAATTCCTCTAAAAAAAAAAAAGCTGTATGCAGTTTATGATGGTGAGAGTAGTTACCGTTCCTGTACCACCATGAACAGGAGCCATACGAGCATTGCATGTAAAGTCTAAATCCAAGGACCAAGCAATAGACCCATTACTTTCAAAAGCAAATAAAGTCTTGTGTGAACAAGCATATATCCTTCCATCTTCTCCAATCAAAGGCATCGAAAGCCTAAAAGCAGTTCCTTCCAAAGGCAATTAATTCAGCATTTCAGTTTCCAACTTGAGAGTCAGAAGCTATGATGATGCTAACAAACAAGTCATTGAAAAACATGAAAAAAAAAAAAAAAAGAAAGGTCTATATACACCCAAGTTAGCTATTCAGTTCGCAAATCACAGAACTAGTGTTCCCATGCTAAGGTTCATTTTTGTTTCCATAGAGATTTCAATAAAAAAGAAAAGATCAAGTCAAGAGGATGAGACTCACCAGTGTGGTTCCACGAATGTGTGGATCGTGAAGACACCGAAACAGACGCAAGAAGGATCAAGAGAAAGGAGAGAACACAGTGGAATTCTGGCATTGCAGATGTTGCAGAGACTCGCTCCAAATCTTTGTTTTCTTCTTTTATGATTTGAGAGAGTAACCGTTTCTTTTTAACCGTCGGATTTGGCGGCAACCTTCATTTCATATATAAACTTCAATGGCATTTATTCTTTTCTTTAAAAAAATACTTTTTTTTTTTTTTAAGATTGTGAAAAAAAAAATAGAAAAACTTGAAATATATGTGTTTTCAATAAGAATTTTTGCATTATATCTAAAAATTTTAAATAAATAAAAAATCATTTTTTTAATTTATAAATGAATTTTATATTATATATGTATATATATAATTACTTGAATTGTGAGCAAAATACCTTATTAAATGTATTTTTATATATGTTTTTCAGTTTCGCACCTTTTATATATTTTTACTTTTTACATTTGAAATATAAAATCTAAAATTTACTTTTTAGTCAAGTACCTTTTTCTTCTTTTGTACATATTGAAATCTACATTCTTTATTTCAAAAAAAAAAAATCTACATTCTTCATGTGACCACAAGTATAGCTTGATAGTAACCACATTATTCCACTAGAGCAGAGATTTTGAGTTCAATCTACCATCTAAAAAGAAAATAAGGAGAGAAATATGAATTCTTCAACAAACCCCTGGCCATTTATAAATAAGTCTGCAATGTTTTTTTTTTTTTTTTTTTTTTCTGATAGGAAACAAACACTTTATTGATAGAAAGAAAAAAGATACAACTGTGAACCAGAAGTCCACCAAAAACAAAGAAACAAAGACTAAGAAGAAAAACAAGAAAACAAGAAAACAAAGAAAACAGGAAAACAAGAATGGGATAAACAGTCACCGAACTGCAGCCTTCCAATCTAACATAATAAGAAATAATGGGAGATCTTTGAATTCTTCACAACAAGATACCCAAAGGGAAGATAAATAATATACTTTATCCTCCTAAAAAGTTGTCTTCCTCTTCAACATCATCAAAAATTCTTCTATTTCTTTCCTCCCAAATGACCCAAAAAATGGCGAATACTCCACAATACCAAAGTATACTAGACTTCTTTCCTCCTCCTAAGACTTTAAAATCTTCCATTAAAAAAGAATATAAAGATTTAGGAGCAGCCCACTTTACACCAATTAAAGAAAACAATTTGTTCCATAACAATCTAACCAACGGGCAATGAAGAAAGAGATGATCCAAATTCTCCCCCCATCTTTTGCACATGACACACCTAGATGGAGAAAGGCAGGTATTAGGAAATCTTTTTTGAATGACATCACCCGTACTTAGTTTCTCATGAGCCATAAGCCACACTAGAAATTTGACCTTGTTAGGAACCTTTGACTTCCAAATAAGGTTAGCCAAATCAAACTTAGGAAGAGAATCACCTTGGACCATCTTTTCGAAAAAAGACTTGCACGAATAAGTACCAATGGAATTTAACGTCCACACCCTACAATCGTCCGATCTGGGATTGAGAGAAACACTTTCAAGCAAGGAAATAAAAGAAGAGAATTCTTCAATTTCCCTCTCGTTTAAGTTTCTCCTAAAATCAAAGCACCAACCTGAATTCATAAGAGAATAATCCCATTTGCTTAAAACTGAGACATTTTGAAAAGAAGTGAGCTTGTACAATCTTGGATACATCAAGCATAATGGTTGAGAATTCAACCAACAATCCTCCCAAAACCGAATTCGAGCCCCATTTCCAACTACAAACCGCAAATTCCTCGAGAAAGCATGGAAACCTTGCATAATAGCTTTCCATGGACATCTACTAAAACCTTTAAGCACCATATTAGAATCCCACCCGTTTCCTTGAACCCCATACTTACTTTTAATCACTTGATGCCATAAAGAATTGGGTTCCAAAGGAAATCTCCAAAACCATTTGCCAAGCAAAGCCAAATTCTTCATCACAATCTTTCCAATCCCTAAACCACCATTACCTTGAGGACGAGAAACAATATTCCAACTTATTAAATGTACCTTCCTACCTTCACCAATACCATCCCACAAGAAGTTCCTCATAATCTTCTCAATTCTTTTTGCCACTTCCGATAGGAATTCTAAATAAGGATAAGTAATAAGTGGGAATGCTATGCAACACAGCTTGAATGAGGACCAATCTTCCACCCCTTGAAAGGAATGCATTTTTCCATCCCTCTAATCTCCTCTCAACTTTCTCTACCACTGGGACCCAAAACTCAAAGGATGTCGGATTACCTCCCAACGGCAATCCTAAATATTTTAGAGGCCATCTCCCTACCTCACAACCAAAAATGTTGGCCAAGTTAATTAGTTTCCTTTCATCACAATTTATGCCCGCCACTACACTCTTGGCCAAGTTAACCTTAAGCCCAAAGACCCAACGAAACAAACGAATCACCACCACTAAAGAGGCAAAATTATCCTCATCACCAGAAGAAAAGAACACAGTATCGTCGGCAAACTGCAAGTGAGAGACGATAACATTCTCCTTACCAACACAAAATCCTTCTACCAAATGAAAATCTTTAGCTCTGTCAATCAATCTTCCCAAACAATCTACCACAATGATAAACAAAAGGGGAGAGAGAGGATCACCTTGTCTAAGACCTCTTGAAGCAGAAAACTTACCTCTGGGTCTCCCATTTATCATGATGGAAAAGTTTGTCGACTTTAAGCAACCCATAATCCAACTTCTCCACTTTAACCCAAAACCTTTTGCTTCCAATACGAAGTCCAAAAAGTCCCAATCAACATGATCGTATGCTTTTTCAAAATCAATCTTGAAAACAATACCTTCTCTTTTCTTCGTTCTAGCATCTTCCACCACCTTATTAGCCACCAGAACAGCATCCAAAATTTGTCTCCCTTTAACAAAAGCAGACTGACATCTAGATATAGTACTATCCAACACCTCTTTCAGCCTAAGGGAGAGAACTTTAGCGATAATTTTATACAAACTAGAGACCAAACTAATTGGTCTAAAATCGCTAATCTTCAAAGAGTTAGAATTTTTTGGAATGAGACAAATATATGTTGCATTGGTGATTTTATTAACAATCCCCTTCTCAAAAAATTCCAAGAACACATCTATCAAATCATCTTTAATAATCTCCCAACACGCGTGAAAAAAAATCAAAATTAAATCCGTCCGGACCAGGAGCCTTCTCTTTGCTACAATCCATCACAGCCTTCTTTATTTCTTCTTCTTCAAATGGTCTTTCCAACCAATCAGCTTTATCTCTACCAATGCAATCCCAATTTAAACCTTGAATAGTTGGTCTATCTACATCTTCTTTAGTATACAGTTTCTGGAAAAACTGTATAATTTCATGTTCAATGGCTCCCTCCTCTTCAATTATCGACCTGTCGCTTAATTCAAGCTTATTAATGCAATTCTTTGTCATTCTCCCATTAATGACTTTATGGAAAAATTTAGAATTGCAAACTCCTTCTTTAACCCATTTCACTTTGACCTTTTGCCTCCAAAGCATTTCCTCCTTTATTACCACATTTTCAAGCTTCAATTTCAAATGAGCTCTTTCCAATCTCAAAGAATCACAAAGCTGCCCCTCAGCTTCTAATCTATCCAAATCAGAGATTCTAGCCTCAATGTCATTCTTCTCTTTAAAGACATCTCCAAACACTTCCTTATTCCACTCTCGCAATTTCTTTTTAACCCATTCAAGCTTCTTCATGAAACTATAACCCTTCCAACCTTGAAAATCCATTTCATTCCACCATTCCACCATGTTTCTGGCAAAAGATTGATGTTCCAACCAAATATTCTCAAACCTAAAAGGAATAAGGCCCCAATTCCTAAGAGAAGACTCCAACACGATAGGGCAATGATCAGAGACTGTTCTCACTAAAGCATTTTGCCTCACTTGCCCCCCAACCAACTCTTCCCAATCACTCAAAAACAAAAACCTGTCAAGTCTACAACAAACAGCGTTCTGTCTAAAATTAGACCAAGTAAAATTCGAGTAATTCAAGGCACAATCAACCAAATTCGTTTCTCTAATAAAGCAATTAAACTCTTTCATGCTTTTAGTCTCCCTTCCTCCTGTTGATTTTTCAGAAGGAAATCTAACCACATTAAAATCTCCACCAATACACCATCTTGGAGCACACAATCCAAATAAACCCGACAACTCTTCCCAAAACGCCCGCCTTTCTTTTTTTTTATTCGGACCATAAACCCCTGAAAGCCACCAATCTCTACCGTCTGCACCTATGATATTAATAGATACCGAAAAATCCCCCAACACTGAACCTAAGACCTTGACAATCTTGGAATTCCAAATTAGAACAATACCACCTAAACTACCTTCAGAAGGTAGATAAACCCACTACTTGAACCTTACTCCCCAAACACTTTTGATGACACTATGATCCACTACCTGTTTCTTTGATTCAATTAAAATAACCATTTCCGGATTGACCTTTCTAATTGTCTCCTTAATCATCCTCCTTTTTTTCCAACACCCCAAACCTCGCACATTCCAACTCAAAATCTTCATAAAAGCTCGAGATGACCCTTATCACTGCTGCCTCCGCCTTTCTCATAATTCAAACCCCACTGAAGATTTTTTATTTCCCTGTTTCTGTTTTTCTTTAAGTCCGACTCCACATTATACACGTTTGGATCCACTTCAACTGGATGATAGAGAGTCAAATTCATCTTTTTTAGTAGCAACATACAATTCCTTTCATCCTCTGAAGTTGGAAGACCCTTTACTTCTTTACAGCTCACACTCTGAAAAGACGAATTAATCTCCTTGACTTCCTGGGTTGCTGCCTTCTTTCTTCTTTGGAATTGAAATAAAATTTCATCCTTACCACGATTCTGCATGCGTCCCAAACTGCTGACATTAGAGGAATCCAGTTTCTGCTCTTCAAACAGCACCGGCAGATTCAGATCATCTTCACTGTTGTTTTCTTTTCGAGAAAAGGCATCCTCTTCTGCTTGGCTCCCATTCGACTCACTATCTACATCCTCCTCATCGCTGAAACTGCCTTGAATCACTTCCAACTCCTTACCCGTGACTTCTGCAAACTCGAGAGACAAATCTGCCCCCACCCCTCGACCGGCGACGCCATCTTCTGCCCCCAAACTCAAACAGTTCGAACTGCAGCACCTGTTGAAGAAAGTCCTATGGGTTTCCTTCTCATCGTCGTCCGACTCCTCTGCTCCCATGTTATCGTCACCTATAGATTTGTCTTCTTCGGAATCAGAGTCACCTGCCTGCAGAACTGAAGCTCCACTGGAGACGCAACCCGAAAACTGATCGTTGGAGCAACCAAATACAATGTCACTAAATGAGAAGCGGTGCAAAGGTTTTGGGCTGAAAACTGATTTGGGTTTAACCCCTCCTTTAGAAACCGTTTGGGCTGGCTTAACCTTATTATTATTTAAGGATCCAAAAGCATTTGAAGGCCCAACCTGTTTCTTATTTAAAAGCCCATCCTGCTCTTTAGCCCTTCTGACTGCACCCCAAGGCCCACTCATCCTTTTAGGCCCAGGATCACTAAAAGAATCTTTCCCATTTTCTTTAGAATGGGCCTGATCACTTAAATCCTTTAAATTCCTCATCCCACCCAAGACATTGACTTTCTCCTTCATAAACCGACCCCTATCTCTAGACTCCTGCACATTCTGAATCTTATCCTTTTCTGGCACCTGCAACTTCTGCATGTCCTGCAGCTCCTTCCCAACAGAGTCATTTTCATTTAAAACTCTACCGTCAAACCTGTTAACACTTGTTTCCTTAAAAGTGCTAATGACCTGCCTATCACCTTGCTTCTGGTCCAACTCTGCCAGAGAATCATTCTCTACTCGGAAAACGTTAAACCTCACTGCCTTCAGCTCTTCCGATTCGCTGCATTTGTTGTCTCTCTTCAACCTCCAGATCCTTTTTGTTTGCTTCCTGAAAGTTGACCCATTTTGAAATTTTGAATTGCCCAAGCCCCCACTGCTGCCACGTGTATCATCGTCAACTTTGCGCCTGTGAGTAGAGCTGAAGTTTACTCTGAAACGATGAAGGAGTTTTGACAACGGTCTGATTCTAATGGTAATAGTACAATCACCATCCTTAATTCCTATAACAGCAGGAATAAAACCCTCTTTCGTCTTCCCCACTTTAATTCTTGCCTCTTGCAAAGACTGCAGAATTTCTGTACCTTTATCAATCTGAATAAGTCCCCCACAGAAATCCGCAATTTTACAGAAAGAATTCCTGTTCCATAAGTGAAATGGAAGCCCTTCAATGGCTATCCACCCTCCCCCAAAAGCCAATCTCTCCTTGGCACAATTAATTTCAAGCTTCCATCTTTGTAACGAGACAAGAACTGATCCTTCTAACTGACATTTTCCCAACTTCCCAACTCTGTCAGCCTCTCTAACATCATTGCAGAAGAATACAGCTTTATCATCAAGGAATGGTTTCAGCTCAACCGTGAACCCTAAGAATTTTGACAAAACCGTCTGAATATAACTCCATTCGTTCCATCCTTCCTTCTTGGTACATACCACTGCTCTAATCCATTCCCCATACACAATAGATTCTGCAAAGCTTACTCCTTTTTTGACTCCATCAGAATTCCTTCTCCCATAACCATTTTCACCACCTTTTCTGCCGGAAGCATCTCTCTTTATCCTTCTGACCCCATCAGGCTTCTTCTCCACCTCATTACCTACGTTCCCACCTGAAGAGAAAATGCTTAAAATAAGCTTTGCAAGATCGGACCACCCAACAGCATTGATTCCCATTAGAATAATGATGTTCTTTAGACCTGATTTGTCAACAACTAAAGAGACTTTTAGGAAAGCTCCATTGTTGTTTTCAAATCGGTTAATCCATAACTGATACCAATTGAACCTACGAATACGGAAAAAATTCCTATCATTGACATTTCGAACTGCTTCTAACAAACAGTTCCCTAGCCAGTAAGCACAGTCCAATCCCATCTTCAGCTCAAAAACGCCATGACTATTCCTCTCCAAAATCTTGATTGCGCTACCAGCAGAAGGCTCATCAAATTCTAACAAAAACAACTTGCTCTCAATCCTAATTTGTCTAGAAAAATGAGAAAAGCGCCCCAGCCTACTCATTCTGAATCGAGAGCTTGCTACATGCCTCTACTCATGACATGTATTTAACCCTGTTTCCATTCACTCATTTTTCTACTAGCACTCCAACTCAACCCATATTTTTCCTTTCTGCTTTACATAAGAACCCCCATAGTTGTATTTAGCGACATATCACAGGCACTTGCTCTATAACTTTGATACTATGTTAACAACCATTAGACGTAAAAACTTAAACTAATAGTTTCTTTTTGGGCTCCAAATGATGGGGAAAAATTCCTCAAGAAGATCTCTAGATAAAGCTGCAATCAACCTGTAGAACAAAGTTCACTTTACATCGAGAACTGAATGAACTAATTTAAAACAAATTTAAATAAGTCTGCAATGTATTGGACTTATTACATTGAGAGATGCACTGTTTTCACTTCATTTCTTTGAAACAACTTGAATTTTCTCCTTGTAGTGCGGTTCAAATTTGTGATGCCTAATAAGTAATGATCATATATATATATATATATATATATATATATATTTTCCAAGTCTTAATCACTAATCACAAATTATTGATATACTGATTTGTTACAAGCCCTTCTGTCCATAAAGTTACAGATCTACAAATGCACCAAAAAAAAAAAAAAAAAAAAAAAAAAGAAATCATAAAGTGCACATCAGCATGTTATGGTAATCTTTCCTGAAGATAGATGTCAAAAACCACAAACGGTGTAATTATTTCTTGATAAATAGACATTGAAGTTGCCCTATGTAATTATTTCTTGATGAATAGACATTGAAGTTGCCCCCTTTAGGAGGCCTAAATTAAAAAGTAGGTAGAGACCATAGTATGGTATATTACAGAACTTTAACATTACAAAACTTTGTCAACTTGTAATCCCTCAAATTAATGCAAGTACAAAAGAATCAGCCAGAGTAATCAAATACTATCATGGCTTTAATCACTCAAATAACACTAAAGTACAAGGAATCGGCTGACAAATGAATATTGTCAGAGTTTAGAGAAAGAAATGTGTTTAATGAGTGACTTATAATGATGGTGTTTGAAGACATGCAACCGCCACTTGACCTGCCACAGAGAAACCTTTGTATGTGATCATCCTTCACCTCTGTATGTGAGCCTAAAAGGGGCTGATATGGCGAGCCATCCTTAATAAAAGTTCAGGAACAAGGCGCTGTCTTGGAGGTGCCATAACATCCTTGACAAGAGCCTCCTTATCATCAGCATGTATCACAGCAACAATATGGTCGAATAACTCATCTTTACCACCTCTAAGAGGATCCTGTATAACATGGCCAATGATATGGGATGGTCCAAACAAAAACACACAAAAGTAGAAGAACTTTTGAGAGTTTGAAAGAAAGGGATACGATAAAAGACATTACGCAAGCACATCTATAGCTACAGAAAATGGTGACTTTTGCCCATCTTTTGTGAACACAAGCAAGTATACAACACGCTCAATAAAGTAGACGCAGCATATTATACCTGAATTTTGACAGTAGAAATTAAAACCAATTTGTGAAAACAACATTTTAAAGTAATCTTCCATTCCATTTCATCATTAACAGTATTCTGATAATTGTTTGGAAAAGAGAACAGAAAGAACGCTCCAGACATGTATTTAGAAAAGAAACTAGCAGACAGCAATAGTTTTTCCACAACTATAAATCATACTCCGGATATTTCCCAGCACAAAACACAGTCTGGCTGCATAATTTGAAGCTAACTGAAAAATACGAATAGCATTACTTCATTTAATCACCCTCAGGAACAAAAGTGCAATTCGGGCACACTAACCAAGATCATAACAAAAAGCATTTTTAATGAAGCAAACTATTTAGAATTAAGTAACTACAAAGACCGCTGAAGTGTAACTTACTTGCAGAAACAAGTCTGTATGAGTTTTCCCATCATACAAAATTAACTCAGCCGAGGCTCCTACCCTCCAAAGAGCATTTGCAAAAGTTTTACTGCAATAGCAAAACTTAATGTCAGGACAAAAATGCTTGAAAGCAAATCCTTTTATAAGAAGTTTCCTACTGCCCCTTGAACAACACCATCATCAGAATTTCCTATAGAAGTAGTATATGACATTGGACAGGATGTAAACCAATCTACTAATTGACAACCCCAACTTGATATCAGGAAAAAAACTCATGAAAGCAAATTCTTCTATAAGAAGTTTCCTACCGCCCCTTGAACAACACCATCATCAGAATTTCCTAAAGTAGTAAATGAAATTGGACAGGATGTAAACCAATCTACTAATTGACACCCGCAACTTGATATTAACAATATTTACATCAACATTTCATTCTGAGAAAAGCCAGATGTGCCTTTAAAGAGTTCCAATTTGACTCCTTTAACATCCTTTCACAGGTTTCAGGATAGAAATCTAGCAATGATATTCAATACAAGTAAACTGTTATGTGAGCCACACAGACTATCCAATTTGACATAACATATAATACAATCAAAGAAGGTATTGCATCACAGATGAATTTAGGGAAGCACAATTTCACCTGGCATCTGATGGTATGGAGTAATCTGAGGTTCCATGAAAGAGTATAATAGGAGGGAAGAGAGAGATAGCATCTCTAATGCTTGGATCCTTTATTCTAACTTCAGGAGAAAAACGTTCAAAAGATTTTTCTCCTTCCATGATGCTGTATTGACTCATTATAATAAAACTTATATTAGCCACGAAACACAAATGGAAAAAAGATGACAAATATGTACAGGTCAGTTACCAACAATAATAACATAGCATACCTTAAGAAAATGGAACGATACAGGCCTCGATTATGGAAATGATCTACTAAATTAAATAGGTTGTATCTGTTCACAAAATTTGCAAGGAAAATATGACTGTGAAAAAAGGTAAGCACTAAACCATGCTGAAAAATTAATCAATAAAGCAACCAACAATCAACATATTCAGAAGCAAATAACAGCTTTGAGTTGAAAGCGACTTCTTAATCATCAAACCTAGTACTGATATTATTCTTTTCAACATTATGAAAATGTTCCACATAAGAGAAGCAGAATAACAAAAAGCTCAGCTCACCATCTGTCTAATGATGGAGAGCGGTACCGGTTGTCAACAAGGTCAAGTGTTTAAAGCACAACACTACTCTGATTAAAGGAATTCCACTGTAAGCCATACATATTACTCTACCATTTGAAAGATTGAAAAAAAAAAAAAAAAAAATTGGTTTTGCTTCCTGCTCCTATTCACTACTAGACTATTTACTTTGCATGGGCAGTTTTGACAGAGCACTAGTCCGATTAATGACTGTCTGGCATTTTCCCTTTTCCATCCGCGGAGGAAAAGTACTTTTACTACTTCAGCCTACATCATGGACTCAATGCTTATAGCAACAAAGGAGAAATGGAAACAGCTAGAGAGACTAGATACTATTCTTTGAGCTCTTGCCTACAAGTTAACCTTTTAGATTTAACATTTTCGTGATATGATATCACAGCTAGTTTTATTCAGAATGGCTGGGTTCAAGCATCTTACATGACTAAACTAGTATTTGTTACTTGTGTCAGTACTAAATCTACATGTGTTAAGACATGAATCACATGGTAAGCCCTTTGGTCTTGGACATGAGGAGATGTTTTAGAGTGCTTGCATACTATTATTTAAGCCTTTACCTGCAGGCTTAAGTCTTTGGTTTTGAAGGTTAATAAAAATAATTATCAGCAGCAATTATCCATTAAATTAAGCAAATAATAAAGAATGCTTTCCACAAATCCAACTTCAAGAAAATTCATAAGCATTAAGCAACAAGTCAAAACATCACCCTCCAGATAAACCAAAATAAGCTTTTATTTGGGAAACTCTCCACAAGATGCTCTCTTCTCCCCGAGATTCTTTGATTGCTTGCTCCAAGAGAACACAAGAAGAAATATGTGCACCAGCCGATTGCCCCATTAGATAAATCCTAAACATATAAGCATGTAGAATCAAAAACATAATTTGAGAATAAAACTGTGAATGTAAAAAATAAATAAAGAAATAAATAGATAGAATAAGTTTGTTACCTCTTAGGATCACCCCCAAAATCAGCAATGTAGTTGCAGATAAATGAGATCCCTTGAGAAACATCTTCCACCATGTCACTAATGGTTCCCTGGGGAAAATTTCTAAAAGTACACAGAGGTTAAATACACAACAGAACAATCTTGTTGCTCACATTATTATCAAGTATGCTAAAGGCAGATTGCTATTGTGAATGGCTAGACTAGACTGACATAGTATCTAGTTGTTCTTAATGAGCTTACTTGTTTTCTAGTTTTACTTGACAAAAAATCAGCAAGTTGTGGGTATTTATTCCATTTATGCAATTCATAAAATGTTGAATCCTACTAAATAATTCTTTCAAACATTGCCTTTTACCTTTAGTCCACCGATATCCAATATGAGAGAAAATAAAGAAGGATTTTATATCTACATATTACAAAATACATAAAGTACTTATAGGCACATGAAATTACATAAATTGGCAACAAGATATATGAACGATCTGATTAATAATTAGGTCAAATATAATCAAACACAAGCATGATAACAATAATAGGGCATTCTAACGGTGCCCTGAAAACTGAAACTGGGGATTTATGTATCTTGAGATTATTATGCATGTTATTTATACATTTTTTAAAGGCATGCATATTGTATATTTATTTCTAAGGGTATGTATGTTAGAAAATAAATAAGATGCATATTAGAAAATAAATAAGAAGGTTATTTGTGGGCATATAGTATTAGATAAAGTTGGCAATATAAGATATGAAAGTCTAAAGGATAATTAATCAGAGATAATTGGAAATAAATAATATACATAGTAACATTGAAATGTTCTAACATTAATAAAAGAGTATAAACATACATGCCTCCAACAACAAATACAGTGTGGACATAATCTTCCAAAAGTGTCTGTCTAAGAGCAGCCAATAAACAAGACATACTGATACTTTTTCTTTTTCAAAAGTTAGCATATCTGAATGATGTAAATTATGATTAATGAATGGCAATATTGAACTGTTTAAACTGAACTCTTTACCTGTAATCAACACATGCAACTATGATGTCTCTTTCTGCCAACTGCCTTCCTAAAAGAGAACCCCATGCTTTATACCTAAACCAGCTCAAAAGTATACATATTTAATGTCATAAGACCAAGACAAATAACTTTATATTGTGAAGGGGAATGACTAATGTACCTACAAATTACAATGCCTTGAAACAAAACACTATGCATCAGGTACAAGTAGAAGACACACAGAAAATGTTTCTATTTTAAGATCTTCTAAAAGAAATACACAAATATACAACAAAAAAACAATGCATTTGTACGTAAGACATGGAATTGGCTAGATCTCATCCAAATAAAGGATGATGTGTTGGTGGACTCTGCTAAGCAAGTACACTCCAAAGCCCTGAAATTAATTCTTAATTTATTCTCCATCAATTACAGGACATATCCAAGCAGGTTGTCCACATTTTTCATTTCATATTTTGAAACAGCTCCCAGTGAATTTCAATCTTGAAATTATTTTTAGTCAAAACATTAAAAATAAGAGGAACTGAGGGCACTGTCACCAGCCCCTCTTTTTTTTAAAAAAAAAAAAAAACATTACCAACGCTGTAAGTTATACATGTAATTTAATAGAACTCTTTAACAAAAATGCCCGCCCTTTATAGAAACAAGGTATCTTCTCTTTCTTTCTTCCAAAAGCAAACCATTCAAGCAAAATTTAAAAAAATAAAATAAAATAAGGATTTAACATTAAAATAAATAAATAATAAAAAAAATTAAAAAAAAAAAAGAACACAAAGAAAACCAAAGATAAGAAATAAGCAACAAAGAAGTTGATCAATCCAAACAAAGTCACGGCGATACCAAAAGAGTAGAAGCAATAATGTTACAGATCTCCAAAAAGTCATGACAACTTTAAAAGTAAATCCTAACAAGTTGGAATTTATTATCATTTTTTGGTTTTGACTTAATTGCCATTGTTATGACTTAATTACCATTGTCATAGCTTATATTTTGTAATTGTCGTGACTTTTTTCATGTAGTTAGAAAGAAAGGCAATTTTGTCCAAAGTGGCAAAACAGTGCTAAATTATAAGAGTTATTGGTTTTGGACATAAGCAAAAATTCAAAGCCCGTAGGGCCTATATGGAATAAAATATCCCTCAAATTAACCCCACTTGTAGAAGATTCTGAAGTCATATTGCATGTCCCTACGACTATGATGCAGCAACTATTATAAATCACGTCTTCCAAATCAAAGCAAAACCAATTCAAAACCGTATGAAGCCATTGGACTTAAAGCCTACTTTTACTAACCCCCTTGATTCACTAACTATTTCTAAAGCAGAGAAGCATAGCTGTGTTTGTATAAAGTGCTCATGGAAGGTTATCCTATTAAATTAAAAATAAAATAAAATAAAATAACATATAATATAGCAAACTTATGAAGAGATGTCGAGGTGAAGACAAGCAGTCTAGATCACTCACCCAATGATCCAGGCTCCACCAGTTACAAACACCACGACTGGCTTTGGTCCATCATTATCTGTTGGCAAATACAGATCCAACCTGTAATGTGATGGCAAAAGGGGCATCCGTTCATGATACATGACATGGAAAAGTTCATAGAACATGTAAAAAATATATAAATACCAAAATTACAATTTCACATACCTATTTCTGGGTTGATCTCCATAAACAATGCTCCGTCGGACTTGGCTAGAGGAAAAATAATAATATGCAACTGCACAAGATTAAAAGCAGATGTCTCATACATTTTATCCTTCTCAAGTCAAATAACAAAACTTGGCAATAATGAACGTTCATTTTTTCATAAAATCTCAAACACTAAATAGCGTTGGAAATTGCAATAGACTTTAGGAATTGCACAACTTAATCTCAAGGAGTATCAAATGCAGCAGCAGACAAAAGTAAGGGAGCCAAGATAGAGATACTGCACTGCAGTAACCAAAGAAAACTATCTGGTGATTGCTACTAAGATTTATCCATGTGACATAAAGTAAAGTAAGAAGAAGAGAACTTGAAACTAGAAGTTGAAGGTTGATTCATCAAATTATTCATTAAACTAGCGGCAAGTCACCTGATCCATATGCTTGTCCATGGCCAATGGACAAGTTATCTACTAAAATTAAAAGTTTTAAATGTCACCTTGAATAATGAAATATGGCTTTAGGAATAATACAAGGTTTCATGAGTAAAGATAATAGGAGAAGCAAAAACTGGTGGAATATTGAGAACAATAGCATGGAACAGTAAGGGGTGGAACTTCAAGTGACATAGTTGATAAGAGCATAATATCTAAATCTACAAGCAACTGGGGGTTCAACCACACAAACTAAAGAGGAAAAAAGGATGATGCCATACAATTTACATCTCAGTTGTGAACCAACATGTCATTTATTGACCTAATAAAAGGGGCCACCCTTATTTCCTGAAGACTGCCTTTGTGGGCCAGAATCACATCCAAATAGTTTCTTATCATAAGCCTTCCCCGCTCATCAGAAAAAGCTGGAAATTTTTTATTACTCATTCATGTGTTCTCAATCTGACAGTTAATGAGCTCAAAAGTTAAATAGAAAGTCATCATATAATTGCTGAAAACACCATTTCACAGTGTGAAATAAGGCTATTCCATAATGAAGAAAAGCAAAACATACAGTTGCCATGAGTATTTTTCATGGACAATGTCAATAATTAACGAGGAAACACTTAATAGACAATTCAAGGTCGTCTTCACTGAGAAATGTATATGATCAATGCCCTGCTTTTAGTTGAGAAAAATAGTCCCAAAACCATATAACTGGCAGAGACAATTATTTGTAATGGCCACCTTTGCCTAAAATCTTAACCATGTTGCTACATGGAGCAGGGTATATTTCATTTACAAGAAAGGCAGACAGTTTGCCAATGTAAAAATTGGGGTACATGGCTAGACAGAATGTGAATATGTAGCAATCATTTTCAGCAAGCCAGGAAGTGGATAGAAGAAAAGTCCAGCATTTCTAAATAGCAGATTAAAGATGTTTTAAGTAAGTTCCATTTTCCCATACATAGACCTAACATTGATAAACTTTTGCATACCTAGAGCCACAAAGGAGGATTATAGACTATATAATATAATCCTACATATGTATTAAAAGACTTATTCTTCAGCTTTACAATTCTAAAAATCTAAAGAAATCAAACCTTCATTGATGGACACTTAAAGATACAGCGCTTTTACGATCAATCCATCCTAACTTTGAAATTGTTGATATCAACCATTTCAGTCATTCATTATATTCTCCCTCCCAAAAAAATTTCTCTCTCATTCAATTCAAAATAAATGAATGGCCAAGATGGTTAGTCCTAACAATTTTAAAGTTACGACCCATTGACTGCAGATGCTCTGCTTAAAAATATAATACTTAATTCCGTAAATAAGAAATGAAGCATTCTGCAATACCTTGGAGAAAACCGGGCAGGAGAAGCATGGCATAACAAGCAAGGGCAAGAAATTTCGTTATCCACCGGTACCCTACCCTGAATTCAAATTTCACCATTAAAACAGATCGTTAACCAGCTAGATTCATACAATCCCATACGATATGATAAAAATGGTACCCGAGATATCGAAGAAGAGTGAAGGTAAGGCGAGTGAGGAGGTAAGTTTCAGCGGCAGCGTGTTCAATGTCTTCACGGAAGGACTGCTGCCGACGTGACGCGAATGGATGCAGGCACGCTCGATCACCCACACTCATCAAAACTCCGGGGGTTTTGGGTTTGCCGCCCTTCATTGAGAGAGATCGGATCAGATGGTTGTTGCGTTTGTGGGTGGATTTCAAATGTGGTTTTTCGGTTACTTTGGAATCCACGGAGGTGGTGTTTGCGTCTTGTTTTAATTTGATTGGAGGATTTTTAAATGAGGCAGTGGAAATTAAGAGGGAAATGATGCCATTGATGCGTGTAGGCGGTGGTCGGTGGGCCCACTTGTCTACAACATTTTGTTCACGGCGGAGCAGACTGCCAGCAAAATAAAGCATCGAATCCAACGGCTCCCTTCACATTGGAGCTGAGTCGTGTAAGAAAACCCATCATTTGTTGTTGTTCATTCATGATGTCATTAAAGCTAGTTTGCTGGAACGCAGGGAATCTTGTGTTTCTGATCTGCCATAGATTGTCGACAATGACGCCCTTACATTCTATGCTTGCCATTTGTCATTGTTACACGAGTTTGCCACCACAATTCAACTCATTTTTCCTTTTCTTTTAACATGAAGTCAACGGACCTGAAATGAGAGAGGACCTAACCGAATCTAATCGA
The DNA here is from genome assembly GCA_021234005.1 of Nephelium lappaceum. NCBI lineage: Eukaryota > Viridiplantae > Streptophyta > Magnoliopsida > Sapindales > Sapindaceae > Nephelium > Nephelium lappaceum. Next base: position 10,753,066 of record CM038011.1, on the reverse strand, counting down.
ATTAGATGCACACGTGTACAGGCCATCGTCCATGCTATTATATATTCTTTTAATATTTAGAGCAAACCTCAAAAAATGTCTCGTTTTTGACGTATTATCCATTTTTTAATATATAATTTCATTTTTACCTAAAATAACACCTAATTTTAAAATAAACATCCAAAATACTCTTTAAAGGCATAATATAAAAAAATAATAATTCCTCTATCGGTCAAAGATTCTGTTAGGTTGACATAATTGACAGTTTAACTCTTGGGACGAAAAAAAAAAATCAATAAAAATATTAATTAAAATATAAAAAATCGAAATAAACCTAAATAATATTAAATGTAAAATTATAAAACATGAGATATTTTTATTTAAAAATAATATATAAGAAATCTTTTCCCTCTCAATTCCTCTTTCTCTCATTTTTTCCTTTTTCTGTATTCATCTTCGACAAGATTTATAGATGGATTAGGCTACTGCGACATGATGGGTTTGACGACGGCAGCATGGTAAAGACCTCGGTTCTAGGTTTAGCTTTGGCCATCTTTCTTGATGACTTGACTGGCTAACGATGGTGAGAAAGACACCGTGTAGGAAAACGAAGACATGCAGTACTATTTGGCTAGTGGTTTATAGAACTTGGATTGATTTTAGTCTAGCTTGAATTAAGGCATGCTACTACTCTCGGCTCTAGGACGGGCGCTCACTAATAGCCTATCGGTGATTCATTAGTAATAGTGTCGTTGATTATACATTCTCTCTCTCCAGCTCTCATCTCTAACTCTTTCTATCGTTCTCATGGATCTCTAATGGTGAAGACCCACAATGAAGACCCGAACTAGGTATCTGGTGGTGGAGACCTATATGGGCCTCCAATGGTGGAGACCATCTGGATCTCTATTGTCGGAGACTTAGCTCGTTGTCTCCACCGTTGTTGACGTGGTTCGTCGTTGATGTTATGGTGGTGCATTTTTTTGCTATTGACTTTTTTTTCTAATTTATTGCTGTTAATTGGGGTTTTTATTTTAATGGTATTTGCTAATGATTATGGGATATTGATGACTAATGATTCTAGATTTGATAATTGTGAGAGATTGATGATGAGAAATTTAGGTTTATAGAATCCTTGTTAAAGGTTGATAATGATGTAATGACTGATAGAGATCTAGATTGGATTTACACTACCCATCACAAACATGATGGGCAGTGTAGATCCAATTTGGACTTCCATTTTTTTTATTAAAATTTTTATTTTTTAATTTAATGTGATGATATCTACCATCCATCTTATGAAGATTAGTTTATAAATTTTTATTTTATAATATTGTTTTTTAAATAAAAATTTTGAGTGGTATAAATGTCATTTTACTTGTTATCTAACTTTTTGTTGACTTTGTAATAAAAGAAAGATTTTATATAAAAATAAAATTACATGGTGGAAAATAAATAATAATTTAAAAATCAGATGATTTTTTTAGGATTTTTTCTAAAAAAAATTATTTTTATATGGATCCACTTTGAAAAAATATATATGTATATAGAAATGTATTTTCTAAAATTCGTTTCAAAAATGAAAAATAAAAAATATGTTTGTAAAAGTTATTTGTTATCATTTTAAAAAACTGAAAAATGATAAAAATTGTTTGACGTTATTTTGAAAAATAAAAAATAACAAAAATAACAACCATTATCCTTTCCCTCGCCTCAACCTACTCTCTCTCATCGCTCTCTATCTTCTTCGCACCTCATTCTCTCTCTCAGCCAACTACTCTCTCCATCACGGCTCTATGGAAGGATAGGAGGAGGACAAGCGGCTTTTCGATTCAATCGGGGCTCGCGCGGTGGTGTTGGAAACGAAGGTGGCTCGACCCCAACATGACTTGATCACGTCAAAACAGAGGCGGCTCATCTCCAACACAACTTTATCATGGCGAAACAGAGGTGGTATCTCCAACAAAGGAGGCGAAACAAGAGGTGGCAAAGCTGAAGAAAGTGATATCTGACAAGGGAGAGAAACTGGACAGTGTAGAGAGAGAAATGGAGGCGTTGAAGAAAGAGAGAGCCGACAGCAAGAAGAAAGTGAAGGTGTTGGAGAGGAAGGTGGGGTTGTTGGAGTTGAAGTAAATTGAAGAGAAAAGCAAAAAGATGAGAGGTGAGTAGGAAATGAGAGAAAACCCAGAAAAAGATTAATGTTTGATGACGACGACAAGGAGACTTTTGAGTGTCTTTGTGCTGTGCAAAAAAACCAAAAAAAAAGGTTTTAGAAAATGATGAAAAAAAAAAGTCATTTGTCACTCCCTCATTATAATTTTAAAAATGAGATATTATGAAAAACCCCTGAAGAGTAAAATAATCAAAAATTATATCCGATTTTCATTTTAGTAGGTAAATCATCCCCTACTGTTTAAAAAAACCAACTGGTGTTAATATTCAAGGGTAAAATGGTAATTTAATAAAATAATTAAAATTTTAAAATGAAAAAAAATACAAAAAACTTTTAAAAAGATTAAAATTAAAAAAAAAATTAATTATAAAAAACTTTTAAAAAAATTAAAATTAAAAAAAAAAATCATATCATCATTCTAATTTACCAATTCAACCCATCAATCCAAAATCCTAAATATAAAAACACATTAACAACATTACCCAAAACTGATGGAACCAACATCACAAACAACAATCTCAAAATACTAAAACAATCCAAAAACATCAAAATCCAATCAACCAAAAACAACTCAAAAAAAAAAAAAAAAAAACCACAATCAACTAACCAATTCAAACCCAGTTTCTGGGTTCGAAGGAACCCAGATCTGGGTTCATGGGTTCCATTCAAACCTAGTTGATCTGGATTCCTTTCGAACCCAGTTGATTTGGGTTCTTTTTGAACCTAGAAACTGGGTTCGATTCAACCCTGTTGATTTGGATTCCTTTCGAACCCAGTTGATCTGGGTTCTTTTCGAACCTAATCGAACCCAGTTTCTAAGTTCCTTCGAACCCAATTTTGGGTTCCATTCGAACCCAGAGAAGAAGAAGAGCAGAAGAAGAAAAAGACAAGCAAAAGAAGAAGAAGACGAGCAGAAGAAGAGCAAAAGAAGAAGAATAGAACCTTGAGAAAAACAAGAGCAAAAGATGAAGATGAGCAAAAGAAGCAGAAAAAGAAAAAGAAGAACAGAAGCAGAAGAAGAAGTGCAAAAGCAGAAGAAGAAGAAGAGAGAGTGGATAGAGAGACAAATTTTGTGTGAAGAAGAATTTTTTTTTAAATATGTTATTTTTTATTTAATATCTTAATTAATTAATAATTTAAAGGATATTTTAGTCATTTCATAAGTTTGAAGGACATAAGAGGAATTTTATAGGATATGGTAAGAGTATTTTGGTCATTTCACTATTTTGAATGGAATGTTAACATTTTGGATGAAAAATTAACGGCAGGGGACGGTTCACCTACTAAAATGAAAATCATGTGTAATTTTCGATTATTTTACTTTTCAAGAAAGTTTTTTATAGTATCCCTTTTAAAAATATGTTTTTCATTCTCAAAAACATGTTTTTTAAATATAGGTTGTCAAATCCATTCTCAAATCCATTTTCATTCATTTTTTGTTTTCAAAAATAAAAAACCATTTTTGAAAATGGATCCAAACACCACTTTCATATTTTTGATAATCAATTGCAAAATTTAAGAAATCTTAGTCATCATTTTTAGGAGAGTTTCTCAATTGAGAAACTCATCTCCATATTCTTTAACATTATTCTCTAATTTTGTTTTTTATCACATCAGCTTCATATTTTTTACTAGATAGTTATATTGGAAATAATTTTTTTACCTCATTCTCTATCTATCTGGTAATAAATTCAATTCAAATAGATAATTGTATTGGAGATATTCTTATGTAAATGTATAGAGAGAGAGAGTCATAACTTTTGAATTATTAGGAAGACCAATCAAATCTCTCTAATTGCATTTGAATTGAATAGGAAAGAAAAATTTTTTTAGGAGAGAAAATGTCATGGATTAATTTAATTAGTAGTTCTAGTAATTTAAAAATTATGATGCACCGGTAATAAAAACTCTCTCTCTATATATATATAAAGAGAGAGAGAGAACTTTAATTTTAGTAAATTCCAATTCATGCATACCATTTTACAGATGTCCCTATTACACTACAATATGTGGGGTGATATATTGTTCGTTCATAAATATGATTTACATGCCCATATATAAATTGTGAAAAACTAACCTATCATTATAAATGATATCTTTGTACACCCAAAAATTATTGGAAGCACTTCATTTTAGTATTTGATATTTTGAAAAACATCATATTTTAAAAGTTCTTTTAAAAATAGTTCTTTTGAAAATAGCTATTTTCATCTCTAATTTTTCAAAAACTCTTTAAAAAGATCCAAAACCGTTAGTCAATCAACATTAATAGAATACTTAAAAAAATATTTTTATCTTGATGATTGTTAATTTTATGTAAATTACCGGATTATCCTAATAAAATATTGAATTTATAAGTTAAATTATATAAAATGTTTCTAAATTTAAATTGTTAAAAATGACTTAAAGTTATCATTGACCGTCTGTTGACTGACGGTTTAAACTTTTTTAAAGAGTTTTGAAAAAATTAGGGATGAAAAGAATTGTTTTAAAAAAAAAAAAAGTTTTAAAAACTTGATATTTTTCAAAACTTTGAAGACTAAAATGAAGTCTTTTTTCTAAATTATTTATATGGAAGGAATTGGAAGACATAATTATACGGAACTTAAGGAAAAAATTGACCCAACGTCCCAACTAATCCCTTGTGAAGAAACTGGAAGGTATACCGCGAACCATCGAATCCTTTGCCGTGTTATTTGTCCTAGCTTGCTTCTGACTCACATGATGGTTAACTTGATAATGGCATTTCTTCTCTGTACTTTTGATTGGAAACTTGCTCATGAGTCATGACTAAAGTTTGAAAACATACACATGACATAACGTCCGTTTTAAGTTTGAATACCTCTACACTCTTTTCTGCTCCTATCAAGTCTAAGAGGTCGTTTGTTTTTTGCACTTAACACTTAATGGTGCTGAATTAGGCTAATTAAGTGATTTTTGTTTGTTTTTTTAAGTGGTCAAACCACTTAAAACCACCCCAAAACCACTGAAAATAAAAAGCTATATTTTTTGACTTTTCACTGAATACCAAATCACTTGATAATTTTATAAATTTATTGTTCCAATTTTATCCTTCCCAAAATAATAAATTTCCTAGTTTGTTCTAGTTTTACATTATAAAAATTTCTTTTAATACTTCAACAAACATATTTCCAAATTTGACCTGATTTTACATTATACATATTCATTTTAATTATATTTCTTTCAATATTATTTTTATTTAAATATATAACAATAGTAATTCAACTTAATACCGTTTTATTTATTTTTATTTAATTTACTTTACTATAATAATTTATTTATGTATATATAATTTTTTTTTAAAAAATACTTTACTATAATAATTAATCATATTTTAATTATGAATAAAAATATTATTATTATATGCATAAAAGTGTTTTAGCTTTTGCTAAATAATTTATTATACTTGTTTGTATTATATTAAATAAAGTTACATAACAACTAATAGTAAATGATATAAATGTCAAATTACTAGTTTTCAGATAATTTTAACTTTAAAAAACAAACAAAATTACTATATATTTATATGTAAAGAAAAAAAAAAACAAACATGTCATTCAGATTTCAGGTTTCAGTCACTATTTAGTCTTCAGTCTTCAGCAACACTATTCAGTCTTCAGACAAAAAAACAAACGACCCCTAAGTTTTTAAGTTGGGTTTATGAAATTGTGAGGTGCTAAAAACTTAAAATATTTGAAATGTGAAAGCATTTGTTGCACTATATGTCAAAAAAAAAAAAAACATTTATTGCACTATAATGAAGTGTATTTACTTTATTACAAGTGCTAAGAAGAAAACCAATTTATTAATTCTGTATATTGTATTCTTCAAAAAAAAAAAAAAAGACTGTATATTGTATATATGACTCTCCAAGCAACTAAACAAATGCAAAATAAGAATAAAATTATATTATATATCGTAATATGATCAAAATTTTTTAAAATTTCTTTTTCCATTCTTTTGTTTTATGAAAATTGTGTATTTTACGAGAACCTATGATGCCTAGAATAGAATTAGAATATATCAAATTAGAATTTATGATACATAATGGTAAAATTAATGGGTGTACATAGTATTTGATTTATTTTATTTAAAACAAATTATTCTTGTTAGTCATTTTGTATAAGGATGTTTTTGTAATTAAAATTTTTATTATAATATGGATGTACAAATCACATTTATGGATGATAAAATCAGCATCCTTGCAATCTATGCACGCTGACATTGAATAATATTACAATCTGATCAGATTTACTAAGGTCATATGCACTTGCATTTTAAAGGCTCTAACGAACAAAATAGACTAACCTAAAGAGAATGAATATTATTTAGGGATAATTCTAATTTCCACATTATCGTTTGATGTAATCATTATTTACCCCCTAGCTTTTATTTATAAATCTAAAATACTCATTTCCGTTAGTTTTTAATGGAAAATGTTATCAGATGGCAAAAAAACTCATTTGCCTTCAAAATATTTTATATAATAATATAAAAATTATTAAAAAATAATAAAATCAAAATAAAAAATAAGAAAAATTATGCAAAATATTTTAATTTATGTGATAGATGGTATAAATTAATTTCAAATAATTCTTTAAAAATATATGATAAAAAGCTAAAAAAAAAAATATAGGTTGAACCTAGATATTCAAAGTTTAAAATTTGGGTTCAACTCAGATCTTCAATTGAACCCAAGTTTGAACATGAAACCAGACATCTTCACTCATGTGTCATGTCTAGTTAACTATCCATTCTACCAACATGAATCTAGACAATATACACAGATCCATCTTTCACAAAATATGAACCCTTACTGAGTTTGGCTTTCCATTTCACACACATAGAATGCACAAATTCAAAAAAAAAAAAAAAAAAAAAAAATTCAACAACAAATGCCATAATCACCAAACCTCAACATTACAACAACATCATAATACAAACCAACACAAGTTTATGGGTTTCTAACATTGGAAAACCAATTTTGGTTTCTATTGATAAAGACCCAAAACTAGGTGTCTATCAACGAGACCTATGGTCAAGAGAGAGAAGTGTTCTTCATCGCTGAAGAATAGTGTGATAACGAAGTATATATATATATATATATATATATATATATATTACAAAATCTCTAGGCTTCCAGCGATAGAAACCTAAAAAACTTCTAGGTTTTTAAGGTTGGAAACACAATTTGGGTCTTTGTTGATGGAGACCCAGAACTAGGTCTCCATCAACGGACCAAATGAACAAAATGGGAGATGAAAAGTCTAGTCAAGGGTTTGTCGTGGCCACTCTAGTGGTTTGGGAGACAACTCAAGCAGTCTTATGAGCAAAATGAACTCTCAAGAAAGTAAGTTAAATGAACTTTCTTGCCTCTTTGACACTACAAGAAAGTAAGGTTGCAAGATAATCAACCAAATCGATGCACACACAAATATATGGGCAATGTATGCACTCTTATGAGCGAAAACATTACCTGCTCAACGTCCAAAGACATAAAACACTAAAGACATGCCCATGAATGTAAACTTTCATTAGTTGAACACGTCAAACATGAACCTTACTTTCTCAAGCATTCTTCAAGTCTAGCAAACCACAATTCCCTTTATATTTTAATTCTTTTGATTATCGAGCTTCGTTCATCACCCTTAATTCTATTCTTAGATCCTACAAAACGATACACACAAAAATCGTTTTCATATGAAATAAGACAATCACAAAGATATTGAACCAACAACTATAAACACTTTGTTATCGTATTATTCATGGACTTTATAACGTTAATTGATATCAAATTGTATGTTTTTCTTAAACTGTGTCTCCATGCTTATCGATACACTCCAACATTGGAGACAAAATTTGTTGCTTCATCTTGGAAATTTGACAGTTGCCCTATAGAACAAGTGAATTCATTCACTAAATACATCTTAACTACCCTTTTGAGTTATTCCTATTTTTACCATGGTGGACAAACATGTTTTGTTTCAGATGGACCACACATGGGGCACGGAATGAATTTGGGAAAAGTTTTTCCAATTCGATGATGATGTTATTTTTCTTGGTAGAAATGAATATGCCAGGATTTTTATCGACGGGTACTAAGTAAATAAAAAAAAAGAAGACTTACTACATCTATAGGAAACATACATGTGAATGGGACAGAGTTGAGATCTGAAATTAATTTTAGTGTGGATAAATTATATTAAAAAAAAAAAGAAGAAGCCTATTTAAAAAGGGATTATTAGTGTATTCTTCATCTTCATTGATGTTGTGAATCTGAAAAATTGTGGGAAAATGGCGAGGAACTACGTGAGAGAGAATGTGCCTCTCTCTCGATTCGGCGTATTGGTGGCGCAACTGGAGTCCATAGTGGCCTCCTCTTCTCAACAATCCCCTGACCCTCTCCTCTGCTTCGATCTCCTCTCCGATCTGATCTCCTCCATCGACGAAGAGCCCAAGGTCGGTCACTTCTGCCTTTTCTATTCTATCTCTTCTTGATCTGCTATCCTACTAACCAACTGCAAATCATTATCTTTCTCAGGAATCTATTTTGTTGTGGCAAAGAAAATGCGAGGATGCCTTGTACTCTCTGCTAAGTCTGGGCGCTAGGCGACCTGTGCGACATTTGGCTTCTGTAGCAATGGCCAAAATCATATATAGAGGAGACTCCATTTCAATATATTCGAGAGTCAGCTCTCTTCAAGGCTTCCTTTCTGATGGCAAGAGGACCGACCCTCAGAAAGTTGCTGGTTCGTTTTCTCTCATTGCTTTGCTTGCAAACAGAAACTTGTTGCGTTCTTTTTGGTTTTCAATTGTATAGGAACATCTTGTTAATGTTTGTGAATTATGCTCTGTCTAATATATTCTATGTATGGCCTTTTGTTTGGTCTGAATGTTTTTTACTTTAGGTGCTGCACAATGCTTGGGAGAATTATATCGACATTTTGGGAGGCGGGTGACTTCGGGATTGACGGAAACGACTATGATTGCAACCAAACTTATTAAATTTCATGAGGTAGTTTCAATGCAAGCGACTTTAACGATTTTGTTAACTTTCTATTGAGAAAGAAATGGGAAGATAAAAATGAGGTTTGAGGGAGAAATGGTTCTCTTTTTGAAGCCGTTGAGAAGATAAGGGGGGATTTAAACTTTGTTGGCTGGCGCTAATATGGGTTAACTTCTTGTTTCGATCGTTATTGCGGTTCAACTTCAGTTTTTTGCATATTTCAAACTGCAGGAGTTTGTGAGACAAGAGGCTCTACTTTTACTTCAAAATGCTTTGGAGGGCTGTGGTGGTGGTGGTGCTTCATTGGCATATTCGGAGGCATTTCGTCTTATTACACGAGTTGCTATTGGGGACAAATCATTTGTTGTTAGAATAGCTACTGCACATTGTCTGAAGGCTTTTGCTCACATTGGTGGCCCAGGACTAGGAGTTGGAGAGCTTGACAATTTAGCATCTCATTGTGTTAAGGCAGGTTTCTTTTTTATATATATATTTTTTCACTAATTGCTTTTTCTTCATTGATATGATTTTCTTGGAGTTGATTATTAAACACTCACTTATACACACCTGTCGCCATACCTCTGCTTCTAGTAGGCCCTTGAGGATCCTATATCATCTGTTAGGGATGCATTTGCTGAAGCTTTGGGTTTGTTGCTTGCTCTTGGAATGAATCCTCAGGCACAGGTGAGAATATGCAGTTGTTATGTGTATGTATGAGTATATATGTATGTATGTTTACGACACGCACCATCTATTTTGTTATGGTCTCATGGTTTGTCACCTTCACTAGGTTCAACCAAGGGGAAAAGGCCCTTCTCCTCCTGCAAGGAAACTAGAAGGCGGCTTGCAAAGGCATTTAGCTTTGCCCTTCACGAAAGGTGTTTTTTATTTTGAATAACTAAGATTACCTTGAATTTGTGAGTGTTCATGGTTTATTTAAATTGGAATTCTTGCTTTGCACTAGATCATTAATAATTAATTACAAAAAATTTCCTAAATGCTTGCTGTGTTCATTGGATCATTTACAATTAAATTTGATAGTAAGCTAGTGACTTACGAGTGTTGGACAAGAACAAAATGTTTACAGTGTTATGTTTATAGAAAGTGGAGTATTGTCATGTCTTGCTTATTGATGTGCATGGTGTAGTTAGTGGTGATCCTACGTACACATGTGAGTGGACGTACATGTGATTGTGATTCCTATATCTGAAAAAAGCCTAGCAAGTGAAGGATTTATGCGTTGCAACCTTTGGCTTAAGTGTTTGGTTCCAAAGAAATAGTGATGTTGTGCCCATTCATGTAGAGAGTCCTTAGAAAGGGGCTGCTTATGCACTTTTCTTCCAAAGTGCTAAACGTGGTGTCTCTTCTGCTTAAAATAACCGATACTTATTTTAATGTGGCAGATTCTTTTGTTAGATAGTGACTCACAAATGAGGAGTGGGAGGTTTTCTACTGACTTAGTCTTAAATTTTAATTTTTGAATTTTTATTCTATTATATATATGTTTTTTAAATTGATTGGGATAATATGTAGGGGATAGCGAAATACTTGTTTCTTTATGCTGCTGAACAAGTAGGATTTTCCATCATGCCTTAGCCTTGTCATATTTTCACTTATAGACACTTTAATTTATTTTTTTATGCGATCTGGTTGAATTGGAAGTGGATAATTTTGGAGGATGTTCAAGGGGAAATTTTGATTGTTTATGAGACAAGGTTCACTTGTAGACACTCAAATGTTTGTGCACATATGTACCAACAATGTACTTCAACATTTGATAGCAAAACGTTATTCTAATAGCCTCTTGAATTGTTGGTAAAGTTTTGTCTTCAACATTTAGGGCGTGTTTGGTTCTATTTTTAAAATGACGTTATTGAAAATTATTATTAAAAATGAAAAACATGTTCTAAAAATGCTATATGTTTGGTAGGTTTTGTTAAAAACCATTTTTAAAAACAGAAAATGTTGTAAATGTGTTTGTTATTATTTTTGAAAATGAGTAAAATAGTTGTTTGGAGGGAAAAGTAATGATTTGTTTGAAAACATGTTTTGGAAATGTTGAAAAACAGAAAAAGGTTGTTTTTCAACTTTTAGTTATAATTTTTAAAAAGGCATTTTCCATTTTCAAAAACACATTAACAACCCACCAAACACATACAAACCCATTTTTTGTTTTTAAAAATGAAAAACCATTTTTGAAAACACATCCAAACACTGCCTTAGTGACTGATGAGGTGTGAGATGCCAGTTTTTGGAATACAAATTTTGTGGTTGGTCTGTTTTGTGTTCCATTCTCTTAGTAAGCTTCGATATGATGGCGTGCATACACGTGAATAATCTACATATTATCTTTGTCTCGTTTGTTATTTGGAAAGTGCTGTGCCTGCTTTTTCACATCTAATTATTTTTCTCAATTGGTTCAAATTGCAGCGAATGGTCATCGGTCAAAGGATGTACGAATTGGCCTGACCTTATCCTGGGTATACTTTTTACAGGTAGATGCTGAAGATATTTCTCCCTTTTTGCTATTCCCCTCATCATCTTCGTTTGCTTTCTATTTGCAATTGAGAATCATTGATTGTTAAAATGATAGTAAGTTAGCATTGCCGCGAGCACTGACGGTTACCTAAAAAGCACTGACGGTTACCTAAAAATTATGCAGCTATGATGTGTATATATTTTGATTAAAATAAATCATTTATGATGGTTAAATAGCTTGAGATGAGATCAGTTTTCACTAAGCTGGTGTGGTTGAATGCTTATTGCTTGTGAGATTTAAGTTTGTTCTTTGTTCCCTTTATTTTGGCTTTCCACTTGTATGATTTTCAGTGCATTACTTTCAGCTAAACCGTTGCACTTAAATTCATGAAATCTCATGTGTGGTTTTTGTTGTAACTACGGTAGGTCTGAAGTGCGTTTAGCTACTAATTCAATTTACCTTGTTATTTAGACGGAATATCACTCAATCTTTACATTTTATCTTTCAGGCTATTTGTCACAGATATAAGCATCCAGATAGTGAGCTTCAAGACTATGCTCTGCAGGTTATCGAAATGCTCCGTTTTGATGGTTCTGTTGATGCCCATGCACTGGTATAAACTTAATGCTTTGTTTTTTCTACTTATTATTTGTTAGAGAAAACAAGAACTTTTATTAATGCTATACGATCTACACATAAACAGTTTTAAGTTTTATCTTCCAAAACCCCATAATAAGGTATAAATTTAACTTGGAGGCTGGAGCTCATTCCTAATTAAGATTCATGACACAAAAAAAAAAAAAAAAAGGTGAAGCATGGGGAGTTTTATTTTTAGCTCCCTAGATTGAAAGGGACAAAATTTTAAGGTATCTAATTCAGGATCAGACCTAACTTGCTGTGAATTAGATGTGTTTTTCTGTCATACTAGATTGGGAGTGTTTCAGAAAGGTGTAAGACTAGATTGTGAAAATCGTTGTGGCGGTTCATTCTAATGCCAAATTCCCTTTGGCATATAATCACTGTGAGTAAATATGGTATTTACAAGAATGGATGGGATTCTAAGGAGATTTTAAAAGGATCTAGCTACTGCCCCAGCATCTATATTTCTCAAGCTTCTAGTATGTTTCTTCCTCATGTGAAATTGCACATCGGGGTTGGCAGGAGAGTGAGGTTTTGGGAAGATGTTTGTAGAGTTCACTGCCTTTTGTGTACTGTTTCCACACCTGTACAGATTGTGTATAGGGCATAATCTTCCTATTGTTAGATTCAGGACTAGTAACAAGGTTGCAAGAGGTTGGGATCTTATGCTCTTAAGAAATTTACATGGTAGAGAAGCAGAGGAATGTGCTAGTTTGATTTTTAGTTTAGAAGGGGTTATCTTCCTAGATAGAAGATTGTGGATATTAGAAAAGAGTGAGATTTTCTTGGTGAAATCCTTCTTAGCAGCCTTGATTGATGAGCTAACTCATACCATCTTTGAACCCCACACTATTATTTGGAAACCCAAAGTCTCTAATAAAGTCAAGTTCTTGGTTCAGTCAGTTGCTTTGGACTGATGAGCTTTTGCGAAAGAAAAGACCAGGTATGGCCTTGTCTCGTAATTGGTGCATCATGTGCAAACGAAATCTTGAATCCACGGATAATTTTTTCCTTCATTGTTCAATGGCCTGGTCCTTATGTTGCAAACTGTCAAGAAATTAATGAAAGTTGGACAGTTCCTTTATATTGTAGAATGTGGTTATCAGTAAAATGGTCTAGTTTTGGTGGAGGTATGACGAGTAAAGTTCTTTGGGAATGTACTAGGATGGCTTTCTTTTGTGTGTTGTGGAATAAAGAGAACAAAAGAATCTTTGAGGATCTTAAAAGTGAAGAGGTAGAGGTTTTATGGGATAAGATCACATTTTGGGCTTTCCTATGGGCTTGTGTAACTGGTAAATTTAGGGTAACTTCTCGTTTTTTCATTATTCATCCATGTAAAACAGTGTTGGCAAATTATTTTGAATTTTCTTTTACATCTTTGATTATTTGTAGGGATTATTGTATGCCTTCCTCTTTTTGTCCTCTAGGTTGTTTTTCCTTTTTGTGGACTACTTGTATACCAATGTATATGTTTGCAATATGTTTATAAAATTTTGTTTCCTATTAAAAAGAAAACCAAAATTGAACTAGATTTGTTTATTATGCTTTTGGATAAAATGGACAATGGCTTGGACTGATATTGTAGAATGTTATAAAAGGTAAATGAATGGTATTTTTATATTCTTATATTGAATTCTAGTATAAATTATATGTGCTTGTGGTGTTTCTACGAAGTAAAACTACTAACCAGTTTGCTTTTGATATGTTGAAGGCATGCGTTCTTTATATCCTGCGGGTTGGTGTAACTGATCAGATGACAGAACCTACTCAAAGGAGCTTTTTGGTTTTTCTTGGAAATCAGGTTCACTATAGTGATTCTAAATATTTTCTCCAGTTGTTGTGTACTTATTATGATGACCTGTTTACTTAATTTATAATGAAGCATTTTTTTTTTTTTTTTTTTGGGGGGGGGGTTTTTGTGGAATTTGCAGTTTCAGTCTGCTGATGTCCCTGCAGCCATGAAAATTGCAGCCCTACGTATCCTGTCTTATGCTTTAAAAACACTAGGAGAGGTGAGCATAACTTTACTTATACGCTCATTTTATTTGTCTCCACTCTGGCCATAGTTTTGTATGATTATACATTTATACTTACAATCAATTAAGTGATTGTACATTTGTACTGCAGATATGAATTATTAATAATTATATGATTATGGTTAAGAAACACTCCTCTGGGCAATCCCTTCTCTATTCTGGTTAAACATATTTGTATATTTGGTGGAATTAAAAAAGTCAAGTCCTGTGGATTGCTCTGTTTTGTTGTGTTTTTGGTCCTTCTTCTTTGGAAAAGAACAGTAGGACTTGTGAAAACTGCTTTGAAGCAGATGCTTAAGTGGCTGTTTGGGATCATTCTCAATCTTTTTCAGTTTTTGATAGCAAAGAACTTACTGAAAAGTTGTTTGGTGAAGTGTTAAAAGTTTATTTAAAAAATAGGAATCATCTTCTTCAAATTTGTGAAAAATGTTGAAAACAAAAATTTTTGTTTTCATCATTTTTCAGAACTAGTTTCCAGAACAAACCATGAACTCTAAGAACATAATCTAGAAAGTTCTAGTCAACATGATCAATCACCACCTCTTCTTTCGTTTTCTTCGTACAATTTTCAACCACCTATTTGGGGACCTGAACTATGTATAAACTGTGTCCATTCTTGACCAAAGTCTCCTTTTGAATCTTCTCTCAATCTTAAGGCTAGAACTTTGGCAATAATTTATTATGAACTTGTCAAGTTGTCATTGAACTGACAATATTCTTATATTCTTATATTAAATTATATGTTTTTGAGTTGTGTAAGTAATCAGAATGTTTTTGAGTTTTTGTGCACAGCAGCAGGCGAATTTATTAATATGTATCTTTTTTTTTCAATAGGAAACAGAAATTTTATTAGAAAAAGAAAGAGGATACAAAAGTGAACCAGAAGTCCACCTAAGGAACAAACAAAAACGAAAACTAAAAGGCAAGATTGGACTAAACAATCAACTAATAGTAGCCTTCCAATCAAGCATGATGAAAAATAACGATAAATCTTTATAATCTTTACTAGATGAAGTCCAAAGGGAAGCCAAATAAAACGCTTTATCTCCTAGAAAATTCTCCTCCTCTTCTACTTTTTCAAAAATTCTCCTATTTCTTTCCTCCCAAATCACCCATAGGGTGGCAAAAACTCCACAATTCCAAAGAATAGCCCTCTTACCTCCTGCTAGGGCTTTAAACTCTTCCAAAAGGTTTAAAAGCAATTAATATGTATCTTGGTTCTTAACAAAAGGTTTAAAAGCAATTATGGCATTACATGTAAATGTATGGATACTTTGAGTAGATTGCATTAATGGTTAAGTTCATGATTTGTCCATTTGCAGGTTCCATCTGAGTTTAAGGAAGTCTGTGATAGCACCATGGTTGCAGCTGTATCACATTCTTCACAACTGGTAAGAATTTGACTGTGTTTCTCTTGCATTGACATTGTTTTCTGGTTGCTGGGAGGCTGCCTTGACTAGAAGATTGGTTCTTCACAATCTTGAGTTTGAGAGGGATGTCAGCATATGTGATATTGTCATATCACATAACCATATGCATACATCTGATGATTGTTGAAACTAGAACTCATATGTTTTTATTTCAGTCTTGATTTATTACTGATGCCCTTAATTGTCTGGGACTTTAATAATTTTAGGTATTTTTTCCCTTTTCTATTAGAAGAATGACTATATAAATTAATAGTCTTTGGGTATTTACACTTGCAAATCCTACTTTCTTTTATTGGAAATGAAAACTTTATTTGAATATAAAGTGTACAAAAGTGAACTAGTAGTCCACCAAAACAACTAACAAGACAAAAAACAAAATGCAAAATTAAAAAAAAAAATTAATTGATGAATAGCAGCCGTCCAATCAAGCATAACAAGAAAAAAAATGTTGTCTTTGGTTTGGCTGTTCTTGACTTAATTATGTGCTATTTATCTATACAAATATGGTTGAAAAAGGGAATTGAAGGATTCATATATGGGATCGCTGGTGAAGGGAATTGTTTCTCATCCCTGCATTTTGAAAATTGGTTTATCTATGACTTTGAAACTACCGAGTTGTACATGACAACTAACTTTTATCTGTAATGCTTGAGATATCATGATTGATCTCATAGCTCCTCGTTATCCCTGGCTATTTTAGTATAGTTGTGCTGACTGTCCTTTCAGTGAGATAAATATCTGTATTAGCAGAATATTAATTGCAAAGTTATGGCTAGGTACGGGTTGAGGCTGCTATAACATTGCGTGCATTGGCTGAAGTTGATCCAACTTGTGTTGGTGGGTTGATTTCATATGGGGTGACCACTCTTAATGCTTTAAGAGATAATGTTTCCTTTCAAAAGGTAAAGTTAATTTTCTTAATGATTTGTTATCTTGTGTTTATGCCTCTTAATTTTCCTTTTTGAATCTTTGTTTGGGATTACACAAAGCTTGGAACTGGGTTTCTTTATAATTCTTAATATTGTTTAAAGATCTGAATGTGTAGTACTTGAAATTTGTCAAAGCCTTTCTTTTATAATTTATGTTTTAAAGATCATGATACATATATTTAGGCAAAACAGTCAACTGAATGAAAAGACAAATTTCTTCAAGTTTGCTATTAATGTGAGCAATTTACCTAAGCATGATGATGTGTGATATGACGAAATTGTTTTCTTGTTCATTTAAGAAGTCTTTCCTTTTAATATTAGGAATTAGTTTCATTTAGACATAAACAAGTCTTGTACAAATGATCCAATTCAGATAAGAATTGGAATTGGAAAACAAAAGTTTTTAAAGAATTGTAAGATATTTAATTTTCATATGCTAGATATTCCACCTTTGGTATCCTACTTGCGTCCCAATTAATAATGTGGTAGTTTGTGGATTGATACAAATTAATGATAATTTAGTAAGATTATTGTTTTTTTTTTTTTTTAATCTTACTCTCATTTTTCATTTTTTTCTTTAGTTCAAATATTTTACTTTGAAACACATCTTTTTCTTCATTGTTTGGTGGTTGTTAAATTTTGGAGTAAATTGTTTTTAATGGTTGATTTGAAATCTGCTGCAAGTTTTTGTTTTTGTTTTTTTTTTTTTTTCCTAGAAGATTTTAAAGCTCTTGGAGGAGGAAAGAATGCTAGAATACTTTGGTATTGTGGGGTTTTTGCCATTTTATGGGTATTTGGGAAGAAAGAAACAAAAGCCTTTTTGATGAAGTTGAAGAGGAGGAGAGTTTTTTATGGGATAAAACTTATGATTTGGCTTCTCTATGGGCATTTACTTGTGAAGATTTCTTTTCTCATTATATTTGATTGGAAGGTTGTTTATTGATTGAATGTTTTTCTTTCTTGGTTTTTGTTTTGTTTCTTTTTCTTTGTATTCCAATAAAGTTTTTGTTTCCTACTGAAACAAAATTGTTCACTTTAATCTTATCTATTACAGCTCAAAATTTGATCCACAAATCCAATTTAACATTTTCTTTTTGAACAGCATGAATACTGTTACTGCTCATTTGTACTGTCTATAGTTACTGTAGCCTATAAAGAATTGCCAATATTCTAGCTCTTACCTTAACCCACTCACTTTTGTTGTAAAATAGCTGTAAATATAACATTTGTGAATCGTTCTATATTATGATCTTTCTGTTATGCTTGTTATTGAGCTAGCGTGATTGTAAATATTGTTCTTGCAAAATATGATTTTCACTTGCAGATTTAATTGTTCATTATCTTGTGCATTCTAGTTGGTAATGTATTTATTGATGGGTTCTTATTTAATGTTTGATAGGGAAGCAATTTGAAAGTTGAGCTCGATTTATTGCATGGGCAGGCTACAGTTTTGGCTGCTTTAGTTTCCATTTCACCAAAATTACCTCTTGGTTATCCAGCTCGGTAAGTCATTTTCTATTATGTATACTTTTATGGAATCTCGAATTTATGCTCATCTAGAGCTTGTGAAGAACCTCACTTGTTTTTCCTTACCCTTATGAGTTTTATTACAATTTGAAGTCCCAAGTCTCCATGAATAATATGTTCTTTCTTTTGTTTTCATCATTTCTCCCATTCTGTAGGAGTCATTATTCTTATTATTATTCATTTTGTACTTATTCATATTACGTCTACTTTTATTATCATTATTATTGTTATTATTATTATTCATCTTGTACTTATTCATATCAAGTCTACTTTCTTTTCCTAAGCTGTATATCATTGTATTGTTCATCTTGTACTTATTCATATCAAGTCTACTTTCTTTTCCTAAGCTGTGTATCATTGTATTTTTATGCTCAGATTACCTAAATTGGTACTTGACGTGTCAAAGAAGATGCTAATGGAATCTAGTAATAATGTTGTGGCTGCAACAGTAGAAAAAGAAGCTGGATGGTTACTTTTATCATCTCTATTAGCTTCCATGCCGAAGGAGGTACAAACCATTTTAATATTTTAGTTTTGGTATTAGCATGATATGTTTGTTATGGTGCTATTTTTTTATGGCTGCAGGAGCTTGAAGACCAAGTCTTTGATATTCTTTCTTTATGGGCTACCCTTTTTAGTGGCGATGTAGAGCTTTTAATCAGACAAAATGGAGATTTAACATCTGTTGTTTGGTAACCTAGTTTATCAGTGTGATTCTTTTACGTTGGTTTGTGACATTCAAGTTTTGTTTCTATCAAGAAGTTTATATTGATTTATGCTGTTACTCTTAATTGATTAGTTACTTTCTTTATGATTTATTATTTGGTAGGATTCTAGGAAGAGAATTATGAGTTATGACTTGTTTTGTAACACATTGTATTTTTATGACTGAACCATGATTTACTGGGAGGTCCTTAGAGCATCTTACAACTTGTTCTTATTATTCACAATATTTATGACTCTTTTTATAGGGTTCACTACTGTATTGGAATGGAATGGTTGTAGAATCATGAGTTCTGGCTTCTCCTGTAACACACTATAGTTTTGTGACTGAACCATGATTTACTAGGAGGCCTCGAAGTATAGATTGGTTCATATTATTGACAATATTCATATTCTTCAACTCTTGAATGGAGGAGTATGAACCTTGAGTGATAGAGAGGATTTTAGGGGGAGATTTCTAGGTTTTTGGAAGAAAAGAGAGTAAAGAAGAGTGGAGTCAGTCCTAGTTTTGTTTGAAGGATTTGACTCCTCTTTCATATGTTGGTTAATTTTTTTTTTTTTTTTTTTTTTTTTTTTTTTAATTTAAAAAAATCCAGTTCTTAGGGCTGCCAGCGGCCTCCACATCATGGTCGCCTCAGCCCACCTCGTGTCGGGGCGGGCTTGAGGCGAGGATAGGCGGCCTCCCAGCCCTAGGGGATTTGAGGCGGTCGCCTTGGGGGGCTTGGACCTCCAAGACGACCGCCGGAGGCGGTTGAGGTGTGCCTCAAGGCGACGCCTCAATTTGATATGCCTCAATCCCCAAAAAATGTTTGAGCTTTCCTAAGTCTTTGATCTCAAATTCTCTTGTGAATTGAATCTTGAGCAACGCTATTTCCTTAAGGTCATTATCTGTCACAGTTTATTATCTACATAAATGATCATGGCTCTAATTTTACTGGTTGGGGACCATGTGAACAATATGCTCTAATAATATATTTAACAAGAAAAGCATAGTATTTAGAGGGCACAAACTACAAACCTACAACAGGAAACTTAAACTATTATGTTCAAGGAAAAATTTAATATTCTAATTTTGTCAACTGTATTCGTAAGGAATCTGTCAACAGCTATATGTTTGGTTCATCATTGATCACATCTGTCATAGAAGTACTGGTTTTGATGTTACCAAGGCTGGAATCTTATATGGATTTTTTATTTTTGTAGTGTGTTGTCAGCTGCAGTTGATGCACTTACATCATTTGTAAGATGCTTTATTTCTCCTGGTGCTAGAAACAATGGGGTTTTACTTCAACCAGTGATGGTATATCTTAGTAGGTATATTACCGATTACATATTCCTTGTTTTGCTTTATTTTCGGTGTTATGTTTCTGTTTTGTTGCTTTTTAGCATATCATATCATCTGTGTAATAAATTCTTTCCATGTGCTGTCTCTGTTTTCATCTGATGTTTGCTTTTCCCTGCTTTCCTTTCATTTTGATCTTGCTTGCTTGATCTTTCCTGCCTCTTTATTTTTGTTGTCCATTTCCTTTTATTTCTCCTGGTTCACTTTTGTAACTTCTCTTTTGTTTTTTAATGAAGTCTTTGTCTCCTATCCCAAAAAAAATCTTTCATTTTGCCTTTTTATTAATTTTGGGAGAGTACAAACAGGAGAGAAATGCGGTACAAACATTTTGACAGAGATTTCTGGATTGTGCGTAAGGTCTTTACTTAGGAAATTGGTGAGGTTATGGAGGAAGTGTAATCAAGGTCAGGGAAAGAAATAGACAGAGATCTATGATATGAAGATGGGGTTGGCATGCACTTACCGGTTGGAATTGCAGGTTAGAGCTTGTTAAAGATATTGGTGAAGGGAAGTTCTTTTGAACTTGTAGATTTAGCAATTATCAATGTTGGATAGACAGATTTCAATTTTCAGAACAATAGAGGAACTTATATGAAACTCTCCTGAAATGATGGCAAGAAAGGTTTGAAGAACATTATTATTCCCAGAGGTGTATTTATTGTGATGGATGAAGGACTAAGGCAATGATGATTCTCAAAATTTTTTCTTCAAACAGAAAATCGTATGGAGTTGAAAAAAGGGATGATGAGAAGGTGGAGTACGGAAGGCAAAAAGAAGTGGCGGGGGTCTGAAAGAGATTAGAGGAATTTTGAAGCCTTGTAAAGATGTGGGAAACAGAGTTGTTTGGCTAGGAAGAGAGGACATGAGAATTGGAGTTCAATCTAGAGCTCTGTTTGAATCGAAGCCTTTCCAGGCAATAAAGCATTCTTTTTTTTCTTTGTCAAAATTTGAAGGAATTTTTAGGTTTAGGAACAAATGAAGATGCTTTATAGAAGGTCTAAGAAGTTGATTGCTTTTGATGGTGGATTGGATTGTTATTTTTCAAGGATAATTATTTATTTGATGAATCTTTGATGAAGCTGAAAAGGAAGAGAATTTTTTAGGGGATAAAACATATTATTTGGTTTTTCTTTGGGTCTCTTCTAGTGAATAATTTAAAGATTTTTCTTTATTTGTCAATATACTTGATTGGAAGGCGACTGTCTGTTGATTATTTGTTCCATTCTTATTTTTTGTTTTTGTTTTAGTTTGTGTTGTTGGTGGAGTACTGGTTCAGAGTTGTAACTTCTTTCTCTATTTTCTCTATTTTTAATAAAGTCTTTGTTTCCTATAAAAAAAAGAAAAGATAATTACTTATTTTTCATCATGCTTGATTGGAAGTTTGTTGTTAATTGATTGAATGTTTTTTTGGTGCTTTGATTTTTGTTCTGTTCGTTGTTTTGGCTAATTATTGGTTCACTTTTGTACTGATTTTCTGTCTTTGAATTAAGTTTCCTATTTCTTCGCTTTTATTCATTTATTAAATGAAAGTTTTAACTATATATATATATATATAACAATTCTAATTGGTATATAATTGAAAGCAGGGCTTTGTCCTACATATCAGTGATAGCTGCCAAAGAAATACCAAATATCAAGCCTGCCTTGAACATATTCATCATTAGAACGTTGACAGCTTATCAGTCCCTTCCTGATCCTATGGCTTATAAAAGAGAGCATCCACAGCTTATCCAGTTATGCACAATTCCATATAGGTAATGATTAATTATACACATTTTGCTTCCATATTTTTATTTAAATTTTTTTATTTTCTTATTTCTGGGTGAATGTACAAGAAAATTCCATAGAGGTGTGAAGTTGGCCTTTTAGTTCTTATATGATAAAGATTTACTATTCATCCTTCATGCTTGGTTAATATTAGGGATGCTTCTGGATGTGAAGAAAGCTCGTGCTTGAGGTTGTTGTTAGATAAAAGAGATGCGTGGTTGGGACCCTGGATTCCTGGCAGGTGTTTGGCTTTCCATTTTATGACATTTATGCCTTTGTCAGCATATTTTTATGTCTAGATTTTTAATGGTTCATCGTTTATATGTGTTTCTTTACAATTTTGATAATGTTGCGTGCGCAACCATTATTATGTCTTGTAATTGTTGTTGGTTAAGCTGTTATGTTTGTAGTTTTCAATTTAATAAGAAAAATTTAAGGAGTTATTATTTTGGCTAATTTTCTTTATTTAGGGATTGGTTTGAGGATGAACTTCGTGCTTTTCAAGGTGGGAAAGATGGTCTCATGCCTTGTGTATGGGAGAATGAGTTGTCCAGTTTTCCTCAGGTAATTAATATTCTTTCTTATTACATTTCTCTGACAAATCATATGTGATAATCTGCAATAATTTCTATAAAGTTATTTAGTCAAGGTTGTAAATACACTGTTAAATTCAACAGTTTAATGAAGGGTTTTTTAAGGTGTATTTAGGCCATATTTAGCATAGTTTTTATTTTTGGCTTTTGGTAGTGGAAGGACCTGTTTGGCAAAGCCAATAGCTTTTGGGTGTTGAGAGCTAGAAGCTACTTT
The DNA here is from genome assembly GCA_021234005.1 of Nephelium lappaceum. NCBI lineage: Eukaryota > Viridiplantae > Streptophyta > Magnoliopsida > Sapindales > Sapindaceae > Nephelium > Nephelium lappaceum. The sequence continues at coordinate 10,730,208 of CM038011.1, read as the reverse complement.
TGGGAGTGATTGGGTGTACTCCCATAATGGCTTCTAGATTTAGAAGCTCTTTCCTCATAAGCCTAAAGGACCTGTGGTGCAACGGAAGATTTGTTTCAAAGCGAAACGAATAAACTCAAGTAACAATAGGAAACTCTGAAGTCTTATTGCTGAAAATAATATTGAATAACTTACAAAACATAAACAATATAAGCCTAATTATAATACTCTAATCCTACTCTTAGTAGAAATAGGAATCCTAATTTAAAAATTAAATCTAAACTAAAGACTTAATAATCCTAAACTAATAAGGATAAAGATTCCCAACTAATAAAGGATTCTTGTCCTACATCAAATCCACTTCTCTTGAAAAAAACTCGCCCTTGAGTTTTGTGATTGCAAGGTAAACTCATCGGGAGGAAAATATTCGAAGATATCGGCAACATTGAAAATATTGGAAATATTCATGTTGCTAGGGAGATCAACTTTGTAAGCATTGTTGCCAATCTTCTGTGGTATCCTGAAAGGTCCAATCTTTTTATCTCGAAGTTTGTTGTATGTGCCCATAAGAAATCCATTCTTTCAAAGATGAACCATTACTAAGTCAACTAAGTCACCCATATTAAACTCCTTGAAACGCCTATGTTGATCTGCATCAATCTTGTAGCATAAATTAGTTGCTTTAAGGTTTTCCTTCACTTCTTGATGAATCCTATGAATTCGTTCAAGTAACTCCATAGCATTGGAATTAACATTAAAGGTAGGAAATAGACGAACCAAATCCATAGTATGTCGTGGAATTTTTGTGTACACAACCTCAAAAGGTGTTTCATTGGTAGAACGATTAGGTATACTACTGAAGGAAAACTCTATCTGAGGGTTTTGGCTTTTCTCCACAAATGGATTGAATCATGTTTCCAAGTGTTCGATTAGCGACTTCTGTTTGCCCATCTGTCTGTGGATGACTGGTACTACTGTATTTTAATGTAGTGTCAAACATTTTTCACAATGTTCGTTAAAAATGGTTCAAGAACTTGACATTTCGATCTGAAGTAATGGAACGGGGAATGCCATGCAAGCGAACAATTTCGCGAAAGAACAGATATGCCACATAAGATATTTTGAAGTCTTCTTGCATGATATAAAATGAACCATTTTAGAAAACCGATTAACTACTACAAAAACTGAATCGACACCTCTTTGCGTACGAGGAAGCCCAAACACCAAATCCATTGTCAGATTTTGCCAAATTGTCTCTGAAATAGGCAAAGGATTATAAAGACCTGTATTCTGAGCTTGTCTCTTAGCTCTTTGGCAGATAGGACATGGTTGAACAAAATGCCCCACATCTCTCTTAAGTTGTGGCCAATAGAATCTCTCCTCAACCAAACTAATTGTTTTGTCATGTCTAGCATGTCCACTTAAACCTCTAGCATGTAACTCCCTAATCAAAAGTTTACGTAATGAAGAACGAGTAATACATAACTGTGTACCTTTGAATAAAAACCTATCCTGTATAAGGAAATCGATAACAAACTCTTTGTTGCAACTTTTCGCCCATATTTTACCAAAATCTTTATCACTAGCATAAATATCATTCAAAGATTCAAAACTAACCATCTCTGTACTAATGGTAAATAAAAGAGAAGCTCGTTGACTTAATGCATCTGCCACTTTGTTTAATTGCCTTGATTTATGCTTAATAGCAAAAGTGAATTTTTGCAAAAAGGTGATCCATCAGGCATGCATACGATTGATCGTCTTTTGGGAGTTAATAAACTTCAGAGCTTGATGGTCAGTATATAACACTAACTCACGTTGAACTAGATAATGCTTCCAATGTTGTAATGCTTGAACAACTGCATAAAACTCGAACTCATAAGTAGTCCATTTTTGTCGAGCTTCACTAATCTTTTTGCTGAAAAACTCAATAGGTCATCCCTCTTGGGATAATACAGCTCCAATTCCTTGCACAAACGCATCATTTTCTACTTTAAACACTTTCTCGGAAGTGGGAAGTGCTAATAACGGAGCAGAACAAAGCCTTCTTTTAATTACTCGAAAACTGTCTTATTGTGCTCTACCTCTTTGAAATCGATCTTTCTTCAAACAGTCGGTAATTGGTGTCATAATTGTACTAAATCCTCGAATAAAGTGCCTATAAAAGGTAGCTAAACCATGAAAACTTTGTACTTCTCGAACGGTCTTAGGGGTCAGCCAATCTCGAATGGCTTTAAACTTATCCTCATCAACTTGAATGCCATCCTTTCCTACTATAAAACTAAGGAACAAAAGTCGATTAGTTAAGAAGTTACATTTATTAAGATTAATATACAACTTGTTTTCTCTCAGAGCTTAAAGAACTTCTTTAAGATGCACCAGATATTCCTTCTCGTCTTGGCTATAGATAAGGATATAATCAAAATAAACTACCATAAACTTTCCAATAAATGGTTGAAGAACTTGATTCATCAATCTCATAAAAGCATTGGGTACATTAGGCAATCCAAATGGCATCACTAATCATACGTAAAGACCATCTTTAGTTTTGAATGCTATTTTCCACTCATTCAGGTTGTAAACGAATCTGATGATAGCCACTACGTAAATCAAGCTTAGAAAACATCACAGCTCTTGCCAACTTGTCAAGCATATCATTAAAGTCACGGAATGGGAAATCAGTACTTAATAGTAATCTTGTTGAATGCTCGATTGTCTGCACACATTTGTCAACTTTCATCTTTCTTTGGAGTAAGTAAAGCAGGAATCGCACAATGACTCAATACTTTCCCAAATTAAACTTGTCTAACAACTCATTAACCTGTTGCTGTAGTTCTTCATGCTCTGTTGGACTCATGCGATAATGTGGTAGATTAGGCAAAATAGCACCAGACACCAAATCAATATAGTGTTGAATATTTCGCATTGGTGGCAACTTTTTTAGTAATTCATTAGGTGATAACTCCTTGAACTCTTCAAGAAGTGGACGCACTGTTGGGTGAATATCCACCTCAGCTGCAATTGAACCCTTAACAACTAGAGCTACGAAAGAATTCTGAGTTTTAACTTGCTTTAAAAAATTAGATCTTGGAATTGATGCAAATAAATGTCCAGCAGTGTTACTAACATCTTAGGGTTTTGGTTGTGGTTGTTGTGGCAATAGTACAATCTTCTTACCATACCACCAAAACATAACTGTATTATCACGACCTTTGTACGTAGCATCAACATCAAAATGTCAAGGTCTTCCCGAAAGGACATGACAATTATTCATATGAACCCCATCACATATTATTTTATCCTTGTAATATTTTCCAATTGATAGGGGAACTTTACAAACTTCTGTAACTTGGACTTTAGGACCCTTTTTTATCCACGTAATCTTGTAGGGATAAGGATGCTTCTCAGTTTTCAGGTTCAACGCCTTAACTAACGCCCTGGACACCATATTATCACTACTTCCACTATCAATAATAACATTGCAGACTTTATTATTAATAGGACATCGAGTACGAAAGATTTTGTGGTGTTGTGACTCGTCGATTCTTTTAGATGCTAACAACAGTCGTTAGAGCATACAAACAACTGCTTCTCCTTCATCCGCTTCAGTATATTCGGCTCCTTCTTAAGCATCATCATAAACTTTTAGATATTCCATGCCATCATCCATTGTCTCATCCTCTTCGACAAAGTCAACAGATCTTCGATTAGGACAATTGTTTGAGAGATGATCAGGTTGATTACATCTAAAACATTTTCCCAAATTCGATAGAGCATATGGGTTTGAATTGGTCCGATTTTGCTCTTGACGCGAAATAGTGGTTTTGTTAGATGCAGTGTTAGTATTTTGTCATTGTTCTAAAGTTAGGGTTGCAAGAATGGATTTAGAGTTGTTTTCATTGCTACCGGTTGTTCCTTGATTGAATGAGGTATTTAGGGTAGACCTTTGAAAATTGTTTTGATTCTGAGTCGATGGTCTATTCAACTAAGCCTCAGCCTTTATAGCCAAATTAACTGCATCAGATAATGTTCCGATACTATAAAGAGCCAACTTATCCTGAATAGCCAAACTCAATCCTCCGATATATCTAGCAACTTGCTGATCCATAGTTTCCATCAGATTACACCTAACACTTAGTTGATAGAACTCTTCAGTGTACTTTGTAACTTTCCTATTCAACTGTCGACAATTCTAAAATTGTTGATATAGGAATTGCTCGTAGTCAGGAGAAAGAAATCACTGTTTAAGCAATCGTTTCATCTTTGCCCATGTTTGAGCACGTTGCTTTCCTTGTCTTTAACGATTGAGTTGCAACTGTTCCCACCATGCTGCAGCGCCTCCTTTTAACTTATATGCCACTGTATTAACTAGTCGGTCCTTCAGGATTTCTGAATAGTAAAAAAATTGCTCTACATTATATACCCAGTCAAGAAAATCTTCAATGTGTAATCGGCCATCAAAAGTGGGTAAATCCATCTTCATCTTGTAATCTTGTCGTTCTTGGCGATATCGAGCGTTTTCGTAAGCGTTGTCGGTTAGATTGGCATTATCCTCTTCCCCTGAAGAATCACTAAAGCCTTTAATGGGTGCAAATCCCTTCTTACCGCTTTTGTGGACTGCTTGGGCATCGTGCCATTCGAAAATAGCCCGATTACCCCTTGGGTACACATGAACCGGGTCGGGTTAGGTCGGTGTGGGTATGGTCGGATCTCTTCGATTTTGCCCCTTCCGTCATTGTTCCAACCTCTGTTGCCGTCGATCTAGGGTCACTAGCCTCAATCGTCGCCGTTCCAACCTTGTCCGGGCCCGATTTTCATGGATCTTGGTGTCTAGGGTCATGGGTGTATGGATCGGGGTTGTAGGGGTCGGAATCTGCAACGAAATCGTTGGAAAGACCTCATCGGTTTGGTGGGTACGTTGATCGAGGGCCATGTGGGCGGTAGGGTTGCGGGTTCGATTGGAAAACGGGTCTTGCAAGGCTTTTTCGTGGATCTAGGTCTTGCGTGGGTCCCGAGGGCAGATTTGGGTCACACGGGTCTAGATCGTCTAGATTCTGGCCTTTTCGCCCTCTGCGGTCATGTCCAGCGTGGTCGTCGTCCGATCTCCGGTTAAGTCAGGTTGACGCTCACCGACAACTTGTCTTCCTTCGAGAGTCAACGCAGCAAGAGTCTGCTAAAGACTTTGAAGTGTTTCTTTGATTCTGATGAGTCGTTTCTCAACATTCGCAAACCGCTGTTCGTAGTCGGGGTTTGTTGTCCACTTGAACCAAATTCAGCCATTAGGCAAGGGCAAACCACGCTCTGATACCAATTTTGGTGCAGCGGAATATTTGTTTCGAAGCGAAACGAGTAAACTCAAGTAATGATAGGAAACTCTGAAGTCTTATTGCTGAAACTAATATTGAATAACTTAGAAAACATAAATAATATAAGCCTATTTATAATACTCTAATACTGCTCTTAGTAGAAATAGGAATCCTAATTTAAAAATTAAATTTAAACTAAAGACTTAATAATCCTAAACTAATAAGGATAAAGATTCACAACTAATGAGGAATTCTTGTCTTACATCAACCTGACTTTTCTAGGAAGCTCATCCGTCAAAACATGGAGAAGCCATTCCCAAACTTAATGAAATGTCTATAATTTCACTTTTTTTTTTTTAATTTTTTGAAGTCAATTTTAATTTTAACCTTATATCATTTATGCACAAAACTGGAATTTTATTCATGTCTTATCTCTCCCCCTTTCTCTCCACTGATTCTTGCATCCACCATTTTAGTCCAAATTCTAGTTTCAATCCAAATTCTAGACAAGTTCCAACCATCAACTCGTTAACATAGAATAAAAAAGAAAGGGGGAAAAATCAATTAAATCCATGTGAACAAAAAATGAGAGAGAGAGGTTAGATTGAGTGGTTATTGAGAAGGTTTTCATAATAAATTGAAAATAGAAGAGAATAAAGTTGAGAATGAAGATTTCACAACAAATTAAAGGATATAGGCTGCAACACATAATGAAATAACTGAGAAAAAAATGGGTATTTTGTGATGGGAAGGGCCGTTAAGGTAGTGGTGAAAAAGAAAATTGTTAGGATTGTAAAATCTTTTAAGTTTAGACTTTAATACTTTATTTTATTATATAATTTTTTTCCCTTATCAATGTTTTCTTTTTGGTAATTATATTTAATAGTTAACAAGATGAGGTTGACATAGTGGTATATACTTCTCGCACCAACTCTATGAGGTTGTCAGTTTAGTCATGTTTCCCTCCCTAAACCCAAAATTAATTGTAATATGTATATATTTTTAAATTTATATTTAACGGTTTATTGTTAGGTTTTTTAAAGGGCAACAATTTATTGTCATTAGACTTTTATCTATTCAAATTATTTTAAATTTTATTTTTTAAAGCTTTCAATTTAATTGTTACTTAAATTATTATTATCTATTTTAATTAATATTAAAATTTAAATAAATAAAAATATGATTATGTATTTTGTTTTTAGGATATAGTGGTCATATCATAGTTATGATAAATTTAAAAATATTCGATCCAAACAATTACAAAAGCTTGTTATTATAAAAACTCTTTTAAAATATATTATCCATATAGTATAAAAAAAATTTCAAAACTTGAGCTTTTAAGATACTGGTTGGATAATCTATTTTGAAAGAGCTTTTTATGCTTGAAGAGCTTTTAGGACTGGTTTGAATGTTCTAAAATCTTTTCTAGCTATGATATGACCATTATGCCCAAATTAATATAAATTATATACATATAATTTTATTTATGTTTTAGTGGTATTTAATAAAAATGAATAACAATAATTTAATAAACACTTAAATTTAAAGCTTAAATTAATAAATGAAAAGATAAATTGAATAAATGAAAGTTTAATAACAATAAACTAATAAATATTATTAATAAAAATAAATAATAATCAGTTAAAGGAATGAAGTAAAATAAATTGTTAAATTCTAAACCTTAAATTTTACTATATTATCTAACAACCCACCCTCGTAACTACGATATAGTTGCCTCTCGCTATAAAATAGCCAAAGTTCTTTGTATATTGACTTGTACTTGTAATTATTCTCATCATTCTTAGCTATACTAGTAGTTTTTCTAATCTTTCTTAACTCTAAATTAGACTAAATTATTATTCAATTTATTATGAAGATTTGACCAATCCATGACTTTCTATTTTAACCTATTTCTCTCTCATATCTTTGTGCATAACTCTTAATTGTACCTTCGTAAATATCTTGTTTAGATGGGTTTAATTCATTTTTTTAAAATTCTTATATTGAATTTCGGTGGAGTTGGTGGTTTAAATTTGTCTAAAATTTGGGTGGATATGGTGGACGAAGGTATGACAAAGAAAGGTAGAGATGTAGGACATGAGTAGAATTTTGGTTTGTGATTAAATGAGAAGAGAGTAAAACTGAAAATACCGAAGTTCTATCAAAAGGAGAGGTGCTTTCCTAGTTTTCCTTCAAAGCTCTTCTAAGAGATGCTAGTTCCATATGGTATTTCCTGGAAGAGCATGTTTCTTTATTATTATTATTATTTTTTTTTTGAAATGTTTTGTTATTATTATTTTTTAATGTTATTCTTGCAGTTCAACCAAACACCTCTAAAAGTGGCTTTTGAGCTCCAAAAGCCAAATCCTCCCTTCCAAAAGCTAAACCAAACAAGGCCTTAGATTTACCATCCATCTTATTATTGTTTAAAAAAGTCTTTATAGTACAAGTCCTAATTCCTTTCCAAAAAAAAAAAAAAAAACAATTCTAATTAAAACGTCCTTCTTAAAATCCAAACCTTTAATTTTTCAGTCGTTACATGCATTTTATGGATGTGGTTTGTTTATCCTTTTGTCTCCAATACAATGTTCTATGCAAACCATGACTTAAGAAAGGCAAATGCCATTTGTCATATGTATCTAATGGCTAGGAGTAAGGCGTTGATTCTAAATGAGTGTGAAGGTGTTGACCTGTTAATTTCTATACAATTTTAAATTTACATTTGTTGCTCATGCAATTGAAACTGTTGTGACCATTATAACAACCACCACATTAACCAAGTTTGTTAGAAATCCACCACTATCACCTATACCATCACCACCACTACCATGATTGAAACCTCCAAAACCTTATAGAAACAACCCCCATCCCACCACCACCATCACGGCACCGCCTTTATAGCTGTCACAACAGTCATCTACTATCCCAACTATGATCAACCCCTACCACCACCACTAGGCTGTTGCTTACAGCATAATCCCCACCACTACTAGGTTCTTGCTGCTAACAGCATCACCACCATAATCATTGTTATCATCTTAACTACTACACCCATTACGTTGTTAACTTACAAAAACTACTACTATCATAACTATTGCTAGCATCATCACTGCTATTATCGTAGGTACCTACCTCAGTAAATCTAACTGTACTCTCACCTTGAAAGCCTTTATAGCTATCACAGTTAGTATTTGTGCAGTTAGTACTATCACAACTACTGCTGGCATCATCTCTGCTATTACCACCACTACCATTTTTATAATCAATACTTTGGTCTCCTCAACATAAACCAGTAATACTGATGTAGGACAACATTAGGAACATTATGATTTCTACAAGTTTAGGATTCCTTTTATATTATTATTAAACATCTTATTATTAAATCTTTTTAGTTTAGGATTAGTTTTCAAATTAGGATGCTTATTCCTATTAAGTTTAGGGTTAGATACATTATTTAAAGACTCGGTTTGTTTGTGTTAAGTAGGTTATTATTATTTTCTTTTCAGTAATAACAAATGAAAGGTTTGTGTTCTTTCGTTTTATTTGATTTACCTGTTTCGTTTTGAAACAACTATTCTGTTGCACCAAACACCAACTATACTATCTCCTTGAAAGCCACTTTAGCTATCACTGTTAGTTCCTACTCCATTAATACTACCAATACTGTCTTTGCAACCACTATCACCGCCCCACTGGTGGGCTGGATTGTTGGGTGGAGCCTGGTAGGTTGAATTTTTGGATGGTATGTTAGGAGTTACTCCTGAGGTTACAGACATAGTAATTTGGTTAATGGCCTAATTTTAATGACGAGAATTCTATCATCTTTAATTCCAACTGCTGTAGGAATAAGCGAATTTTCATATTTTCCACTTTAATCGTTGCCTCAAAAAGTGATCGGAACTGCCCTGTTATTTTGTCAATTTCAATGAGACTCCCCACAAAAATCTGCAATTTTGCAGAAAGATTCCTTGTTCCATAAATGAAAGGGAAGACCTTCAATGGCAATCCATCCACCATCGACTGCAAACATATCCTTAGAACAATTTATATCAGGTTTCCATCTCTGTAAAGTAACAGTAACAGAACTGTCTAAATCACATCTTCCATGATTACCAACTCTAACAGCCTCCATTACATCATGACAGAAGAAGACTGCTTTATCATCTTGGAAAGGCTTCAACTCGATCTTGTACCTTAAAAATTTTGTCAAAGTTATTGAACTCCAATCATGAAGACCTCTCTTTTTTTCTTTTGATAGGAAGTGAAAACTTTATTAATAAAAAGAAAGAAATTACAAATGTGAACTAGTAGTCCACCAATAGAGAAACAAGCGAAAAACGAAAAACTAAAAGCAAGATTGGAAAAAACAATTAACAAACAGCAGCCTTCTAATCTAGCATAATAAGAAATAATGATAAATTTTTGAATTCTTTACTAGAAGATGCTCAAAGAGAAGCCAAATAATACGCTTTATCCTCTTAAAAGATCTCCTTCTCTTCAACTTCATCGAAGATACTTCTGTTTTTTTCTTCCCTAATAACCCATAAAATGGCTAAAACTCCACAATACCAAAGAATACTAGCCTTCTTTCCTTCTCTTAAGACTTTAAATTCTTCCAGTAAGAAAGAGCATAAAGATTTAGGGGCAGCTCACTTCAAACCAACTAAAGAAAACAAATTGTTCCATAACAAGCCAACCACCGGGCAATGAAGAAAGAGATGATCCAAGTTTTCCCCCCAACTCTTTCACACGACACACCGAACGGGAGAAGGACAACTCTTGCACATGATGACCTCTTTTCTTAGAACAAATCATAACTCTATTTCATTCACCGAAAACAAGGCACTCAGCATAACTTACCCCCACTTTATCTCCAACAATCTTGTTAATCCCTTTGCCATCTTTATGTATCCTTTTATCACAAATGGATCTCTGATTCTTTCTGTCCCACCCTGCCTTCTCATCCTCTGAATCTACTCGACAGCTTGAAGAAAAAGTACTTAGTATCATCTTCGCAATGTTTCTCAATCCAACAGAATTGTTTCCTTTGGGAATAATAATATTCTTCAAGCCTATCTTGCCTGCATTTAAGGAGACTTTCATCAAAGCTCCTCTGCTGTTCTCAAATTTGTTATCCTTTTTTAATAATTGTTGAATCTGCAAATACAAAATAACTTCCTTTTACTATTATTACTAATAGCTTCTAACAAGCAATTCCCTAACCAATGAATGCATTCCAACCCCATCTTCAACTCATAGCTTCTAAATCTATTTCTTTCCATGATCTTGATTACGCTTCCTGCAGATTGCTCATCGAATTCTAAAGTAAAGACCTTGTTCTCAATCCTGAGTTCTTTGTCAAAATGTTTAATATGTCTAACTCTCTCCATCTGCTCTCTAAATTATATATTTCAAAATCTCTCCTGATCTATTTTAGTGCGTTATCATTATTTAGCTGATTCTTCTAATTCAAATATAGACATCCAGTAAATTTCTCCTATCCATTTCATTATTATCCAACCTGGGAATCTCTCATCGTGAGAAAGAAACTAAATCTATGTGTAAGTGTGTGCCAGCAGATCATCAATAAATCCACGTAATTGTTGAGAGTTGAACTCCTTAGATGTTATATTTGCATTAGCAGTGATGGGCTTTGTTTATTATTATTATATTTTCTCTCTTCGTTTTTAACGCACTGAAGGCATAGTTTTTCACCATGTCTGTAGTTTTTGGTTTTTGCTCAAATATTTTTGTTTCATGTTTAACATTTTATTGTTGTATTTTTTGATCCAAGTGCTTACTAATGGTCTTTATCTTGAAGCCGGAGACAATAAACAAAACATTGATGAACCAGATGCTTCTGTGCTTTGGAATCATGTTTGCTTCTCAGGCAGGGGATTATTTTAATTGGTTTTGATTATATTGTTTTCTAATAGATTGTTGAGGTTCAGATTTACCTTGTTTTATTATAGACTGTTGAGGTTCAGATGTCATTAAGGTAAATCTTAAATGCCCAATCCCAGGATGGTAGTGGGATGCTGTCGCTTCTTGGTATGATCGAGCAGTGTCTTAAAACAGGGAAAAAGCAATCATGGCATGCAGCCAATGTGACCAATATATGCGTGGGATTACTTGCTGGGTTGAAGGTGCTCTCTACCTTCTTTGACAGACTTGAAAGATTAGTGTGTGACTTTTATTTGTCCATGACTGGGTTCTCTGCTGCAGGCTTTGGTCACATTACGTCCTCAACCTTTGGGACCAGAGATAACAAATTTGGCACAGGCTATTTTTCAGGTACAGATTGGTAACTTGAAAACTATCATAAGTATATTATCGATATAAAGTCTATTTACTATTTTTTTTTTTTTTTTTTTAAAAAAAAAAGGAAGATTGATGTCTTTTGGGATTGTGTTCATCATTTTGCTTCCTTGTGGCTTCATCACAAACGAATTTAGAGATTTTTCCTTGTTCCATTATTCATTTGAGTTGGCAGGGAGTTAGGGGATAATTTGATTCTTTTTGGGATTTCCCTTGTTTTATGGTTCTGGTCTTGCTCTAGAGGGCTCTTTTTGATAGCCCAGGCAGACTGCCTGGCATAGGCTGTTGTTGGTAGATTCTCATTCTCTTCGTATAGGGATTGATTGTATATTCTTGTTTTGCAACATAATTTTGTTTGTTTCCTTTTAATGAAAATGTTTATTTACTAATAAGTATCTATTTTCGTTTTTCTATTGTCTCAATTTGACAGAGTGTTCTGGCCGAAGGAGACATTTGTGCATCACAACGTAGGGCATCATCAGAGGGTCTTGGTCTCTTAGCCCGCCTTGGAAATGATATTTCTACTGCAAGAATGGTCAGTTACATATTATGATTATGTAATTTTTATTTTATTTTATTTATTTTATATAAGCTTGCTCAATATATATATGTATATATATATATGTATTTTAATTTTAGTTTGTCACCTTTACATTTATGTGTGCGTTTCTTTCATGTTCTAAATTTACAAATGTATACGATGTGTGGTCATTCTTGTTTTTGGATTTTTGAATGTCGCTGTATTTGACAACCTGTTTCCATGTCAAAGTTATTTCAGTTCATATTACAGTGTAGTAGCTAGTCTGTTTCTTGTTTTCATAATGTTGCACATAATTAAATATTTGGAAATGGAATATATTGGAATAGGAAGTGACATTGCTGATATTTTCTGAAGAAAACAACTTACTGGAGAGCAAGAGTAGGATTATCAAAATAGAAAGAAAGTGAAAACTTTATTTGAATATAAAGAAAAGGAGTACAAAAGTGAACGAGTAGACTACCAAAGCAACAAACAAAACAAAAACAAACGAAAAAAAAAAAAAATCATTCAATAAACAACAATCTTCCAATCAAACATGATGAAAAATAAAATAAAGAATTGTCTTTGAATTCTTTACTAGTAGATGCCCATAGAGAAGCCAAATAATAAGTTCTATCCTATAAAAAACTCTCTTCTTCAACTTCATCAAAAAGTCTTTTGTTTCTTTATTCCCAAATAACCCATAAAATGGTATAAACTCCACAATACCATAGTATTCTAGGTGTCTTTCCTCCTCTGAAACCTTGAAATATTCCAAAAAGAAAGTAAATGAAGATTCATGAGAAGCCCACTTCAAATCAACCATTGAAAATAATTTACTCCAAAGTTTAACAACTAGCAAACAATGAAGAAGATGATTCAAAATTGATTAGGTTTAGAATAGAAAAGATATTTCTTTTATAATGAGATAAGAGATGAACTTAGGTTTTTGTTTATCATTATCATTTTTGTTTAGTTTGTCTTTATCTTAATTGTTTTTGGCCATTATAAAAAGGCCTATCACTGTCAATTGAAAGCAGACTATGACGTGATGAAATAAAGTGACACTGAATTCTCCTCCTAATTTTCTCCCGTGTTCTTGCCCTGATTTCCCCTTCTGTAGTTTTCCCTTTCCTCTAATTGCTGTTGTCTCTAGACCCTATCTCTTTATCAATCTACTTTCTTGCTATTTGTTTTACATCACAACTTCAATTCCAATTTCATGACTTCTTTGCTGCCATATGCAGCTTAATTGTTTTATATCAATAGGCTATATATGTTGATGAACTGGTTCAACTGTTGTATATGTTGGATATGTTAATGCTCCTAACATCTCATTCTAGTTTCCAATGAGTGTTTAGTTTTAAATATTGTATTTCTCTCTCTTTGCCAATTGCTACTTTTTGTGATTAGCAGACCAGAAGCCTGCTTGGTGATCTAACTGGGATAACAGATTCAAATTATGCTGGGTCACTTGCTCTTGCCCTTGGCTGCATTCATCGCAGGTGAAATATTAAAACTCTCTGTCCGTTTATTTATAGAAAATAGTTCGTTACTGTTCATACTTCTTAAGTTACTTTGCTGTAAAGTAATAGTGCGGTTTTAGCTCTTAAATCTACAAGAAAAACATGGAAAATTATATGGCAGTTAGCATCGCGCTGTCCACCGTGTAGCTAAATAAATACACCCTATTCCACAATAACTGTTTCTGTTAATGGCAGTCAGCATATATTGTATACAGATATTTTATCTTTTTATATAATTATCAATCTTAATTGCAGTGCAGGAGGGATGGCCTTATCAAGTTTAGTGCCTTCCACTGTGAGCTCCATCTCATTGTTAGCAAAAACTTCAATCCCAGGTTTACAGATATGGTCTTTGCATGGACTGCTTTTGACCATTGAAGCTGCGGGTTTGTCCTTTGTATCCCATGTCCAGGTGATTATTTTCTTTATCATTGTAGTATTATGGACTGCCTCATTAACTGTCTTACAAGATTACCACGTAGTACCTCTGTCAAATTCTATTTGAATGTTGGCCCAACTTGTGTCAGATCATTGGAGGTTCTCAATTATATTATGAAGAGCAATTTCTTTTTGATAAAGAGAAATTTTTTATTAAAAGAATTGATTTAGAATGGTCTGCTGGAGCCTTGAGGTATCTTAGCCACGGAAACTATTTTTACAGAAAACTTCAGAATCAATGCAATTCCTTCAACCTCAGTATGTAGAGTCAATTTGGTATCTCGGAATAATAACATAACAATTAGAACTTATTCATGGTTGGATAAATTGGATTGTTGTTGGACAAAAACATGCCTGTCCACAATATTGTCTTTGATAATGGTGCACACATATCTGATATGCTAGTTGCTTCGTCAATAAAGATCTTTTATTGTATTCAGATTGGCTACACAGCATATCATTTTTATCAGCCATATTTTATTTTATTTTTTTGTGTTTTTTTTAAGTTCTCCTAATGAGAAAAGCTGAATACAGTCACAAGTGTAGTTTGAATAAGGTCACTTGCTTGAATATGGTCCATACTTTCTGTTAGACAAAATACATTATAAAGGGGGACTAATAGAGTGGTGAAGCCTTTAGTTAGCACTTATACATCACAATGCAAATTCTGCTACACTTCTGGTACTAGCTGCTAGAATCATCTAGCAGAATGTGCAGAACTATTAGAATGCTGTGGTAAGAAGGTGATTGCCTTTGTTTTTTTATTGTATCTGATGCTTCCAAAAGGGAGAGTTAAAAAAATGTATGTCAAACATCCATCAAAGAGGAAGACTAGAAAGTAGAGATGATAATCAGTGACGTTTTACCTTATTTCCTGGGTTGTGAAATTTGAACTTCTAATTCAACTATCTCTGTAAGAGCTATGAAGTGCTTTCATTTACCATCACATGAGATTGTTGCATAAGCTCTCTTCTTAATGTGGGAAACCATATAAATCCACTTTTTGGTAAGCATGGTGTTGCTGGTATGAGTTTAATGGATTTGTCAACAGTAACTGTTGGGGGAAAGAAGAAACTTGATGGTGGTTTGAATTTAGTAGAGTTGGGACTGCTATTGTTCAGATGGTAAATTGTTAATTGACTCATATAAGTTCTGTTTTTATTCTCTTATTCGCAGGCAACACTTGCCCTTGCTATGGACATCTTATTGTCTGAGGAGAATGGACGGGTTGACCTTCAGCAAGGAGTAGGACGCCTTATTAATGCCATTGTTGAAGTTCTTGGACCTGAGCTTGCCCCGGGCAGCATTTTCTTTTCACGCTGCAAGGTATGTTCTTTGCAGTTCTCACTAACGGTGATTTCATAGGAGACTTTTTTCCTTAAAAAAGTTGTATAAAATAAAGATCTTTTACTATCTTATTATGCTTCATTATTTTCTAAGTGGTCACAAACTGACTAAAATTAGACAAAATGTATGCATAATTTTCCTATTCGTGATATTTAATGATTGTAGTTCATGATGGTGGATCTAATGTATAATTTTATGTCCAGTCTGTTGTTGCAGAGATTAGCTCCTGGCAAGAAACAGCCACACTTCTTGAGTATGTTTATCTTCTTCTTTCTTTCTATCTCTTCATATTCCCACTCCCTCACTCCCTGCTCCGGCTCCTCCCCAAACCCCACCACCCCACCCTTCTCCTTTTTTCTGGTTGTTGTTTTGGTTGTTACCCTTTTTTTTTAATTTTTCCAACCAGGATATAGACTGATATACCAATTCAATGTGGCAGGTGTGTTCGTTTTACACAGCAGCTTGTTCTGTTTGCTCCGCAAGCTGTTTCTGTACATTCACATGTGCAAACTCTTCTTTCAACACTTTCATCCAGACAGGTACATCCCCTTCTCCACTCACTGATTAATCAAGTTACTGAGGTACGGTGTTTTTTTTTATATTTGTCTCTGATACTAAGTATTTTCTTGTGAAACAGCCAACAATAAGGCATCTTGCTGTCACTACTCTACAGCATCTCATCGAAAAAGACCCAGTAAGTCATTTAAATTGTCCTTTGCATCTCTCATAGCTGCTTCTCAGTTTGTTATTAGATTTTGGAACTGACAGTGATCATTACAGGTTTCCGTGATTGAAGAACAAATAGAGGACAATCTATTTCGCATGCTTGATGAGGAAACTGATTCTGAGTATGTCAGCAGCCTGTTAATTTAATTCTTTTTTTTTTTTTTTTGAAATAGTTACTTTAATTCTTTTTAGTTCATAAAAATAATATAATTAATGGGTAGCAAGATCATTTTGTTTTCTTTTTGTTTTTTCTTTTCTTGAAATCCTTTTTTTTTCGCTATTTATTTCTTTCTTTTATCATTTAATTATTTTCGTTGTATTCGACTGATTGAAATCTTCTGTTCATTTTAAATATGCATATTACTGTGGCATGAAGTGTACAGAATGACCAGTTCTATAATATTTATTATTAGCTAGTAGCCACATTGCTTTCAGAAAAAAAATCTCTTTCAGAGCAAGAAGTTTGAAAACTATTCTTTGTAAAAATGGCTGATTCTCTGATGACATCTTTTTTATGCAAGCAATAGAAATGGCTCATTTTCTGATGAAGTCTTTTTGTGCAAGTTATGGTCTTTATGTTTTGTTATAATCCTGACTTTGGATATTTGAACAGAACTGCATCACATTATCTCTTTTATTGTCAATCAGTTTGCTAATGGAAGAAAAAATCTAATTGTGGGAAGAGAACCTGAGAGTCTGATCTTGTTGAATTTTCTAGAATGTAGTAATCCCATTTGTTTCAAAATTAATGAGTAAATTGTTTTAATAAATTAAAGCTAACTTCTGTAACTGGAAAAGGAAAGGATGAAAGAAATTTGTTGATTTTTTGCATAAAAGGCTTGGAACCTTGATATTCACTTCTGATGAGGCACAAGGGCAAGGATAACTTGAAGCCTGAGCGATTATTGTTTAATTTCAAAAATATTGTTAGTCTTTGTTTTTACCATTTTTCTTGGGTTTGAGTACCATTGCTTAATTTGCAGAAATTGATAAGTTCTGTGCTTACAACTGCTATTTACGAGTTATTATCATTCAGTTGTGGTTACTGTTCAATAATGGTGTAATTGGTTTCTTATTGTATAATCATTAACGTAAAATTATTTCCTTTTGCATTCTCAGCAATACAAAGATTATTTTGACTATATTATCCATCTTGGATATACTCAGAATGTGTGTAGTTGTGATTGTGTGTGTAAGAGAGAAACAGAGAAAATTATATGATTGGTTCCACTTTTTATTTTTTTGAAATAGATTGGTTCCACATTTAATGCTTATGTTTTATTTTCTTTGTTGCAGGATTGGGAATTTGGTACGTTCTACTATTATGCGACTGCTCTATGCATCATGCCCATCTTGTCCTTCTCGTTGGATATCAATTTGTCGCAATATGGTAAGCTCCTATCTTGCAGAAAATATAGTACCATAAATTTGTTACAGATGTTAATGATTTCCTGTCTTTTGTTTGGAAGCATGGTTGGCCCTGTATTTAAATCCTTGCATTTCTTTCCAGGTAGTGAAAAATATTACTGGTATTTTCAATTGTAATTCCTCAACTAGATAGGCACAGACCATCTATCATCAAGTTTAAGTTCTTCATCCTGACAATTTGCTTTATGAAAAGTAGATGTTATGGTGCTGGCATTTTAATGAGCCTTGGTTACATTGAGTAGCCTTAGAAACAATCTAAGCATGGTTAATGGGCTTCGATCAACTTTAGAATCACTTTTAATTGGTGCTCATTTTGGTAGTAAACAATTCTTCTTTTAGTGAAGCTTTGATGGTGCTTATGAGAATTTTCTTTGGTCACTGCTGCCTTTGACTAGAAAGTTATTTTTTAATTAGTTAAATAGTTTATCAATCTTTTGCATGTCAACTTATTTCAAGCATATTCATTTATGAGTTTAGAATGGAAAAATTCTTATAGGCATTGAAAGGTATAATGCATCTTGTTATGCAGTTATGGATACTGGATGCATTATGTTTTCTTTAGTTATTCAATAGTTTGTTGAGGTTCTGGTTTCTATAAATTTGTTAGACGTTAATTGGGACCATCTCCCTTCGTGGCATATGCTTATCTTTTGAATTGAGGTTTTGTTGTGGGAGACATGCCTTGTTTGCCCCATTCAAAAATTGTAATTGTATGTGTATATCTTATCTAATTATTAGAACCTAAAGTGAAAATGTATAGGTGAGGGCCCAAACAATAGAATGGCTTGTTCATGTTGTGACGCTATTGGATCTATTCATACATGGCATTTCTCGTTTTCTTAGTGGAACACATTCTACTAAATCTAGTAGACATGATCTGTTAGAAATAGGTGTTGACTGGATTCCTTGAATTTAGACATGAGATTTTTGAGGAATTAAATTCCTGACTATTCTCTTTGTATATAGAAACTAGATTGTAACCAGTAATTAGCTTAATTTAATTTTAGGAATTAGCTCCTTGAGATCAATTTAAACTAGGTTTTAACTATCAAAAGATACACAATTTTAGGCACTTTCTATTTCTTAAAATCTTCATGGTATCAGAGTCAGATTCCAACTCTGAAACTTAGGCATTTTTTCCTTTTTTGTTCTAAAAGTTCTACGAACATACTCAATTTTTTCTCCTGTTTTTTTTTTTTTTTTGGTTCATGGTTGATACAAATCCAACCGATTCTACTTCCAACCCCACACCTATCAAAAACTCTCTTGGTCATTCAGACCGTTATATTGTCCGAATCACCACAATTAAACTTAATTGAGACAACTTCCATTGTTGGCCCCTTTTTGTATGCATGTACATTCGTGGATGTAAGAAGATTGGTTATTTGATTGGTGCTAAGGAGCCTGATTCAAATGATGCCCAATTTGCTACATGGGATGTAGAGAACTCAATGGTTATGGCATGGCTTGTCAACTCGATAGAGGAAGATCTTAGCTCTAATTACCTTGGTTTTAGGACAGCCAAAGACTTGTGGGATAGCCTCACAAAAATGTACTCTGATCGGGGCTATCAATTCCAAATTTATTTTGTTCGTGCTTTAGAGATATGATTTAAGAAGTGGCTAAGAATATTTTACACAATAGTAAAATCCACTTCTTCTTGCAAGAAGTAGATGAGTAGTTCTCTGAAGTGTTGATTCGGGTATTGAACAATAAGAGCGTTTGACTTTCTGTTTATGAGTAAATGCAAACATAAATTCATATATTATTGATACATTGTTTATTAGAAAATCAATAGTACTTATAGGAACAAGATATGATTAAAGAAGTATAACAGACTTTGTTAACTAGCTCTAATTATGAACTACATGTAAAGGATCGAATTCGAACCATATGTGATGATTAGATTGATGGACACTAAAGAATTCAGATTATGTAAAACATCTGCAATTTTGAGGATGTAATCTTAGGTTTTTAGTAGAGTAACTCTAAGGTTAATAATACTTGAATTATTTAATTAACGAGTTATGGAACTAGTTAAAAACGGGACTTGGGAGCGTGTTGAGTTGCCTAATGGGAAAGAAAAAAAAAAGTGGGGTGTTAGTGGGTTTTTAGCATTAAATGCAAGGCTAATGGGTCTATAGAGAGGCATAAAGCTCATTTGCTAGCTAAAGGATTTGCACAAACTCATGGGTTAAATTACCAAGAAACATTTGCACCCGTGGCCAAGGTGAATTCCATTCGGATTCTTCTTTTATTGGCTATGGATCGTGGTTGGCCTCTACATCAATTTGATGTAAAAAATGTCATTTTAAATGACTATCTCGATGAAGAAGTGTTTATGGAACCTCCTTCCAAGTTTGAGTAGCTTGTTGGGAAAAGGAAGTGCGCAGGTTGGTTAAGTCCATATATGGACTCAAATAATCACCAAGGGTCTGGTTTAAAGATTTGAGGTAGTTGTGAAGAATTTGTGGTGTAGTCAAAAGTCAAGGATATCATACCTCTATATGTCAAACATTCCAATGAAGGAAAGACGGTAGTATTAATTGTCTATGTTGATGATTTAATCCTAATTGGGAATGATGATGATAGTGATAGAGAAACTTAAAAGGCTATTGGCTTTTGAGTTTGAAGTTAAAGACATAGGGGAAGCTAAATATTTCCTTGGTATGGAATTGGTGAGATCTAAGTAAGGGATTTTTGCATGTCAAAGGAAATATGTTCTAGACCTTTTGAGGGAGACAAGTATACTTGGGTGTAGGATTGTCGAGACACCTATGGAGTCTAATCCCGACGAATAGATTGATAAGAAGTAGTATAAAAAACTAGGCCTAGCTCATATGTGATCGGATATTCTTTGTTGTTGGTATGGTAAACTAATTTATGCATTCACTAGGACAAGAACACCAAGAGGCAATGTTGAGAATCCTAAGGTACGTAAGAAGGACTTCAGAGAGGGTTATCTTTTGCTAACAATGAACTTTTTTAGGTGGAAGTCTATATAGATGTTGGGCAGGAAGTATATCATTGACCGGAGATTAACATCCGAATATTGTTCATTTGTTGATGGAAACTTCGTAACCTGGCGTAGTAAGAAACAAAGAGTGGTGTCTAGAAGTAATGCTGATGTAGAATACAGGGCAACAACCCTAGGGATTAGAGAAGGGCTATGGATTCAAAGAATTCTTGAAAGCCTAAAGCTCTAAACTCTTCCAATAAAGTTGTACTGTGACAACAAATCTGCTATAGTCATAGCTCATAATCTGGTTCTACACAATGAAACCAAACATATAGAATTCAATAAACATTTTATTAAAAGGAAGATAGATAGCTGACAAATTTGTATGCCCTATGTACAGACCTCAAAGCAACTAGTAGACATTCTCACTCAAAAGCCTACCTAGAAAGACAATTTCATAACCCGGTTTTCAAGCTGGCCATGGAAGACATCTACAAGCCAACTTGACGGGAAGAGTTGGAAATAAGGGTTGACTAGATCCCTCAATTTTAGAGATGAGATCTTTTAGCAATCAAATTCTTGATTATTCTTTTTGTATATAGAAACTAGATTGTAACCTTTATTAGCAACCTAGAATAAGTAATTAGTTTAATTTAGTCTTAAGAATTAGCTCTTTGATTTCTATTTAAACGAAGTTGTAATTATCAATAGGTATACGGTGCAATGAAGGGTTTGTTTCGAAAAGAAACGAGTAAATTGGATAGAAAAGATAGAACACAAACTTAAGGTTTGTTATTACAAAAAGAAAGAAAACAATAACATATTTACTGTATGTTTGGTACAGCTTATTTACTGGTCAAAAGCATTTTTTTAATCCTCAAAGCTCTTTTTGATTTTTTTTGTATGTCGTTTAGTTGTTATCCTAGTAAAGCTTTTGAGCAATTAAAAAAACTAAAATATGTCTACTGGGATAAGTTCGAATTTTGAACTTTTCCTAGTAAAATGTTTTAGAATTTTTTTAAAAAAATTAAAATGTCTAATATAACCCTATTATATTTTGTTAATATCGCTATAACCCTTAAAACCTTCATAAACTTTCTTTAAACATATAAACACTCGAGCCTCCACTTTCATATACATTTTCTTTAACACAACACTACAATCTTCACTTTCATTCCATATTTGTTTCAACAAAATCTTTGATAACTCTTTTTTAACCGGTAAGTTTTTTAATATTTTGTCCTTTCCTTTTTTTTTTTTTTTCAATTGGTTTTTTAATGGCTAATACATGTAAAAACAAAATCATATATAGATTTTTGAAGTAATGATTTGATGGCTACAGTTTTTTGTTTTTTTACGGTTACACTGTTATTGTCATCACTTAAGTTATTGTTTGATTGATATGTTTAACTTCCTAGTAGAATTTTATTAGCATTTTATTCTTTAATTGTTGGATTGGTTACACCTTGTTACAACCACACAAATTGGTTACACATTATACTTATAACAATGTACCAACATTATACTTATAACAATGTACCAACCACGTGTAACGTGTAACCAATCAAACAATTAAAGAATAAAACACTACTGAAATTCTACTGGAAAGTTAAACATACCAATCAAACAAGTCGATAAGTGATGACAACAGTGTAACCATAAAACTACAAAAAATGCAGTCACCAAATCTTCGCTTCGAAAATCTATCCATAACTTCTTTTTCAAATGCATCAGCCATTAAATAACCAATTAAAAAAAACAAAAAGACAAAATATTAGAAAACTTACTAGTTAAAGAAGAGTTATCAGAGATTTTGTTAAAACAAATATAGAATGAAAGTGGAGACCGCCGTGTTGCATTAAAAAAAGTGTATAAGAAAGTAGAGGTTGGAGTGTTCATATGTTTAAAGTAAGTGTATTAAGGTTTTAAGGGTATAGTGATATTAATAAAATATAATATGGTTATATTAGACATTTTAATTTTTTTTAAAGAGCTCAAAAAGATCTACTTGGAAAAGCTTAAAATTTGAGCTTCTTCCAATATATATATTTCAGATTTTTAGTTGTTTAAAAGTTCTACTGGGATGATAACTAAATGACGCAAAAAAAAAAAATGAAAAAGATCTATGAAGATAAAAAAGGTATTTTTGGTCAGTAGATAAACTATACCAAACCAAGCCTTTAAAAATAATCTATCTTATCCTAAAACTATTAAAAATAGGAATCCTAATTGAATTTTAATTTCCTAATTTGAAACTAATAGAAACCGAAAAACTTAACATTAAAGAAATTTAAATCCTATTATTATAAGAATTCTATTTACAAATTTTGTCCTACATCAATCCTCTCTGCTTGAAAAAAACTTGTTCTTAAGTTTTGTGATTGTAAAGACAACTCATCCAGAGGAAAATACTCAAGATATCAACAACATTGGATCTCACTGAGTGTGCCACCAAAAAATATGTTAGTTGCCTCTTCTCATGCACACGAATTGGGTTTGGTCGTTTTGGTTGAGGTAGGGTCATGGTTGCCGGGTTGCAAAAACCTTTAAAACAGCTTTGTTTGCCGTTGATCTGGCGTCACTGGCTCTCACTGTTGCCATTCCACCCTTTGTTGGTGTCGATATGGGATAGGTTCTGCAGACTTGGAACTCTAGGGTAGCAAAATTGGTCACGGTTGCGTGAATCTGCATATGGGTTGTGCAGATTTGGATCTAGAAGTGGGCGGTGCACGGATCTACCTAGTTTGGCTGGTAAAACTGTCGGGCAACATGAAGGTAAGGAGGATGAGTTCATTGGTTTTGTAGATCTCCTTGCGGGTCGACTGGGATTTGTAGGTGCATGGGTCTCTTCTTCTTAGATCAGGGTTGCACGTGTCACGGTTGTTCGGATTCCAACCTTCTTATTGTCAGGTAAGGTTGATGGTCGTCGACAATTTCTCTTCCTTCGAGAGTTATAACAGCAAGGGTTTGTTGTTTCCTCGATCCTGTTAAGTCGTTTAACTACTAAATTGTTTATCGATAATTGTGAACCACTGTTCTGTCTTTTCTTTTTTTTTTTTTTTTAATGTGAAACAAAAATTTTATTGATAATAAGCAAAGAAGTTACAAATGTAAACCAAAAGTCTACTAACAATACAAACACAAATATAAACTAAATACAACAATGGAACAATAAATCAACAGACAGCCGTCTTATAATCAAGTATAATAAAAAATAAAGAAGGATCTTTAGGGTGTATTTGGATGTGTTTTTAAAATGTTGTTTTTGACAAGCATTTTTAAAAACAAAAAATATGTTTTTAAAAACATCGTTTTGGTAATGCATTTGGTAGCATTTTGAAAATTTATTTCAAAAACAAAAAATGAAAAAATTGTTCGGTACCATTTTGGAAAACGACAAAAAAGATAAAAAAGGTAAAATACTTTTTCTCTCATCTTACCCCTCTCTCTCCACATTACTAAACGGCCTCTCTTTCTTCATAGTTCACACATTGCTCTCTCTCGCCTCACCGCTCTCTCTCACCTCACTGGTCTCTCTTACCTCACTGCTCTGTCTCATTGGGCTCTCTTCCGCTCACTTCGTGCCTTCGGTAATGTGGCCATCGAAGTCTCCATCGTCGTCTTTCTCTTTTTCTTCTTCTTCTTCTCTAGGTCTTCTTCTTCATTAGGTGATGCACTGTCAGTGATTGGGTGTTTTGGTTGTGTTAGTGATTTCTGGTGACTAGAAATGATGGTCGTCTTCTTGTTCTTATACAATTTTTTTTTCTTTGCTTCTTGTGGTTGAACTAGATAAGTTTGTGCTTTTTGGTTTGTGCTTTTTGGTTGTTCTGATTTAGTTTAACCAGATCATTTTTGTGGTTGAATAATCCAATTGTGTGTTTGTGTTTTTCATTATTTGGTTGGGTGTTTGTGTTTTTTTTCATTTCTTTTTGTTTCTTTGGTTCTTTTTTTTTTTTATCCTAACAATCTATTTGGATTGTTTGGAAAACAATGGAAAACAGGAAAAAAAATTGTTTTCCATTTCCATGTTAAAATTTTTGAAAACATGTTTTCTATCTCCAAAAACATATTTTTGAAAATGAATGTCAGACAGATTTTTCAGTGTTTTTCATTTTTGAAATGAAAAATCGTTTTTGAAAATGCATCCAAACACCACTTTAAAATCTTTACTAGAAGAAGCCCAAAAAGAAGTCAAAGAATTCCAAATAAATTCTCCTGCTCTTCAATTTCACCAAAGATTCTCTTATTTCTTTCTTCCCAAATAACTTATAAAATGATGAAAACTCCACTATACCAAAGAATATTAGCCTTATTTTTTCCACTAAGAACTATAAATTCTTACAATTAATCATCTTTGTGCTGTCCTATGATGTTGCATCTGTCTAGTTTTAATGAATGCTTGAATTTGCCCTTGATGGGATGAGCATTCTGCTCAAAAAGTCACCTTAACAGTATGGGGCGTTTTTCTCATTTTTCTAGGCAAATTAGGATTGAGAGCAAGTTTTTTCTGTTAGAATTTGATGAGCCTTCTGCTGGTAGTGTAATCAAGATTTTGGAGAGGAATAGTTTTGGCGTTTTTGAGCTGAAGATGGGATTGGACTGTGCTTACTGGCTGGGGAACTGTTTGTTAGAAGCAGTTCGAAATGTCAATGATAGGAATTTTTTCCGTATCCGTAGGTTCAATCGGTACCAGCTATGGATTAACCGATTTGAAAACAACAATGGAGCTTTCCTAAAAGTCTCTTTAGTTGTTGACAAATCAGGTCTAAAGAACATCATTATTCCAATGGGAATCAATGCTGTTGGGTGGTCCGATCTTGCAAAGCTTATTTTAAGCATTTTCTCTTCAGGGGGGAACGCAAGTAATGAGGTGGAGAAGAAGCCTGATTGGGTCAGCAGGATAAAGAGAGATGCTCCCGGCAGAAAGGGTGGTGAAAATGGTTATGGGATAAGGAATTTTGATGGAGTCAAAAAGGGAGTAAGTTTTACAGAATGTATTGTGTATGGGGAATGGATTAGAGCAGTGGTATGTACCAAGAAGGAAGGATGGAACGAATGGAGTTGTATTCAGATGGCTTTGTCAAAACTTCTAGGTTTCACGGTTGAGCTGAAACCATTCCTTGATGATAAAGCTGTATTCTTCTGCAATGATGTTAGGGAGGCTGACAGAGTTGGGAAGTTGGGAAAATGTCAGTTAGAAGGACTAGTTCATGTCTCTTTACAGAGATGGAAGCCTGAAATTAATTGTGCCAAGGAGAGACTGGCTTTTGGGGGAGGGTGGATAGCCATTGAAGGACTTCCATTTCACTTGTGGAATAGGAATTCTTTCTGTAAAATTGCGGATTTCTGTGGGGGACTTATCCAGATTGATAAAGGAACAGAAATTCTGTAGTTTTTGCAAGAGGCAAGGATTAAAGTGGGGAAGACGAAAGAGGGTTTTATTCCGGCGGTTATAGGAATTAAGGATGGTGATGGTACTATTACCATTAGAATCAGACCTTTGTCAAACTTCCTTCATCGTTTCAGAGTAAACTTCAGCTCTAATCACAGGCGCAAGGTTGAAGATGATACACGTGGCAGCAGCGGGGGTTCGGGCAATTCAAAATTTCAAAATGGGTCAACTTTCAGGAAGCAAACAAAAAGGATTTGGAGGTTGAAGAGAGACAACAGATGCAGCGATTCGGCACAGTTAAAGGCAGCGAGTTTTAACGTTTTCCGATCTGAGAAGGATTTTCTGGCAGAGTTGGATCAGAAGCAAGGTGTTAAGCAGGTCATTAGCACTTTTAAGGAAACAAGTACTGTCAGGTCTGACAGTAGAGTTTTAAATGAAAATGGCTCTGTTGGGAAGGAGATGCAGGACATGTAGAAGGTGCAGGGGCCAGAAAAGGATGAGATGCAGAATATGTAGAAGTCTACTGATAGGGGTCAGCTTATGAAGGAGAAAGTCAATGTTTTGGGTGGGATGAGGAATTTAAAGGATTTAAGTGATCAGGCCCATTTTAAAGAAAATGGGAAAGATTCTTTTAGTGATCCTGGGCCTAAAAGGATGAGTGGGCCTTGGGGTGTAGTCAGAAGGGTTAAAGAGCAGGATGGGCTTTTAAATAAGGAACAGGTTGGGCCTTCAAATGCTTTTGGATCTCTATATAATGATAAGGTGAAGCCGGCCCAAACGGTTTCTGAAGGAGGAGTTAAACCCAAATCAGCTTTTAGCCCAAAACCTTTGCACCGCTTCTCTTTTAGTGATATTGTTTTTGGTTGTTCCAACAATCAGCTTTTGGGTTGCGTCTCCAGTGGAGTCTCAGTGCTGCACGCAGGTGACTCTGATTCTGACGAAGACAAATCTATAGGTGACGATAACATGGGAGCAGAGGAGTCGGACGACGATGAGAAGGAAACTCATAGGACTTTCTCCAACAGGTGCTGCAGTTCGAACTGTTTGAGTTTGGGGGCAGAAGACGGCGTCGTAGTTTGAGGGGTGGGGGTAGATTTGTCATTCGAGTCTGCAGAAGTCACGGGTAAGGACCTGGAAGTGATTCAAGGCAGTTTCAGCGATGAGGAGGATGTAGATAGTGAGTCGAATGGGAGCCAAGCAGAAGAGGATGTCTTTTCTCAGAAAGAAACCAACAGTGAAGATGATTTGAATCTGCCGGTGCTGTTTGAAGAGCAGAAAGTGGATTCATCTAATGTCAGTAGTTTGGGACGCATGCAGAATCGTGGAAAGGATGGAATTTTATTTCAGTTCCAGAGGAGAAAGAAGGCAGCAACCCAGGAAGTAAAGGAGATTAATTCGTATTTTCAGACTGTGTGTTGTAAAGAAGTAAAGGGGCTTCCAAATTCAGAGGAAGAAGGGCAGTGTATGTTGTTACTAAAAAAGATGAATTTGACCCTTTATCATCCAGTTAAAGCGGATCAAAACGGGGATAATGTGGAGGCGGACTTAAAAAAGAACAGAAACAGGGAACTAAAGAATCTTCAGTGGGGTTTGAATTATGAGAAAGGCGGAGGCAGCAGTGATAAGGGTCATCTCGAGCTTTTATGAAGATATTGAGTTGGAATGTGCGAGGTTTGGGGTGTTGGAAAAAAAGGAGAATGATTAAGGAGACAATTAGAAAGGTCAACCCGGATATGGTTATTTTAATTGAGTCAAAGAAACGGGTAGTGGATCATAGTGTCATCAGAAGTGTTTGGGGAGTAAGATTCAAGCAGTGGGTTTACTTACCTTCAGAAGGTAGTTCGGGTGGTATTGTTCTAATTTGGAATTCCAAGATTGTCAAGGTCTTAGGTTCAGTGTTGGGGGATTTTTCGGTGTCTATTAATATCTTAGGTGCAGACGGTAGAGATTGGTGGCTTTTAGGGGTTTATGGTCCGAATAAAAAAAAAAGAGAGGGGGCGTTTTGGGAAGAGTTGTCGGGTTTATTTGGATTGTGTGCTCCAAGATGGTGTATTGGTGGAGATTTTAATGTGGTTAGATTTCCCTCTGAAAAATCTACAGGAGGAAGGGAGACTAAAAACATGAAAGATTTTAATTGCTTTATTAGAGAAACGAATTTGGTTGATTGTGCCTTGAATTTCTCGAATTTTACTTGGTCTAATTTTAGACAGAACGCTGTTTGTTGTAGACTTGACAGGTTTTTATTCTTGAGTGATTGGGAAGAGTTGGTCGGGGGGAAAGTTAGGCAAAATGCTTTAGTGAGAACGGTCTCTGATCATTGCCCTATCATGTTGGAGTCTTCTCTTAGGAATTGGGGCCCTACTCCTTTTAGGTTTGAGAATATTTGGTTGGAACATCAATCTTTTGCTAAAAACATGGTGGAATGGTGGAATGAAATGGATTTTCAGGGCTGGAAGGTTATAGTTTCATGAAGAAGCTTGAATGGGTTAAAAAGAAGTTGCGAGAGTGGAATAAGGATGTGTTTGGTGACGTCTTTAAGGAGAAGAATGACATTGAGGCTAGAATCTCTGATTTGGACAGATTAGAAGCTGAGGGGCAGCTTTGTGATTCTTTGAGATTAGAAAGAGCCCATTTGAAATTGAAGTTTGAAAAGGTGGTAATTAAGGAGGAAATGCTATGGAGGCAAAAGGCCAAAGTGAAATGGGTTAAAGAAGGAGATTGCAATTCTAAATTTTTCCATAAAGTCATTAATGGGAGAATGGCAAGGAATTGCATTAATAAGCTTGAATTAAGCGACGGGTCGATAATTGAAGAGGAGGGAGCCATTGAACATGAAATTATACGGTTTTTTCAGAAATTGTATACTAAAGAAGACGTAGATAGACCAATTATTCAAGGTTTAAATTGGGAGTGCATTGGTAGAGATAAAGCTGATTGGTTGGAAAGACCATTTGAAGAAGAAGAAATAAAGAAGGCTGTGATGGATTGTAGCAAAGAGAAGGCTCCTGGTCCAGACGGATTTAATTTCGATTTCTTTCACGTGTGTTGGGAGATTATTAAAGATGATTTGATGGATGTGTTCTTGGAATTTTTTGAGAAAGGGATTGTTAATAAAATCACCAATGCAACATATATTTGTCTCATCCCAAAAAAATCTAACTCTTTGAAGATTGGCGATTTTAGACCAATTAGTTTGGTCTCTAGTTTGTATAAAATTATCGCTAAAGTTCTTTCTCTTAGGCTGAAAGAGGTGTTGGATAGTACTATATCTAGCTGTCAGTCTGCTTTTGTAAAAGGGAGACAAATTTTGGATGCTGTTCTGGTGGCAAATGAGGTGGTGGAAGATGCTAGAATGAAGAAAAGAGAAGGTATTGTTTTCAAGATTGATTTTGAAAAAGCATATGATCATGTTGATTGAGACTTTTTGGACTTTGTCCTGGAAGCTAAAGGTTTTGGGTTAAAGTGGAGAAGTTGGATTATGGGATGCTTAAAATCGACAAACTTTTCCATCATGATAAATGGGAGACCCAGGGGTAAGTTTTATGCTTCAAGAGGTCTGAGACAAGGTGATCCTCTTTCCCCCTTTTTGTTTATCATTGTGGCGGATTGTTTGGGAAGGTTGATTGACAGAGCTAAAGAGTTTCATTTGGTAGATGGATTTTGTGTTGGTAAGGAGAATGTTATCGTCTCTCAGCTGCAGTTTGCCGACGATACTGTGTTCTTTTCTTCTGGTGATGAGGAGAATTTTGCCTCTTTAGTGGAGGTGATTCGTTTGTTCTGTTGGGTCTCTGGGCTTAAGGTTAACCTGGCCAAGAATGTAGTGGCGGGCATAAATTGTGATGAAAGGAAAATAATTAACTTGGCCAACTCTTTTGGTTGTGAGGTAGGGAGATGGCCTCTAAAATATTTAGGATTGCCGTTGGGAGGTAATCCGAGATCCTTTGAGTTTTGGGCCCCAGTGGTAGAGAAAGTTGAGAGGAGATTAGAGGGATGGAAAAATGCATTCCTTTCAAGGGGTGGAAGATTGGTCCTCATTCAAGCTGTGTTGCATAGCATTCCCACTTATTACTTATCCTTATTTAGAATTCCTATCAAAGTGGCAAAAAGAATTGAGAAGATTATGAGGAACTTCTTGTGGGATGGTATTGGTGAAGGTAGGAAGGTACATTTAATAAGTTGGAATGTTGTTTCTCGTCCTCAATATAATGGCGGTTTAGGGATTGGAAAGATTGTGATGAAGAATTTGGCTTTGCTTGGCAAATGGTTATGGAGATTTCCTTTGGAACCTAATTCTTTATGGCATAAAGTGATTAAAAGTAAGTATGGAGTTCAAGGAAATGGGTGGGATTCTAATGTGGTGCTTAAAGGTTTTAGTAGATGTCCATGGAAAACTATTATGCAAGGTTTCCATGCTTTCTCGAGGAATTTGCGGTTTGTAGTTGGAAATGGGGCTCGAATTCGGTTTTGGGAGGATTGTTGGTTGAATTCTCAACCATTATGCTTGATGTATCCAAGATTGTACAAGCTCACTTCTTTTCAAAATGTCTCAGTTTTAAACAAATGGGATGGTTCTCCTATGAATTCAGGTTGGCGCTTTGATTTTAGGAGAAACTTAAATGAGAGGGAAATTGAAGAATTCTCCTCTTTTATTTCCTTGCTTGATAGTGTTTCTCTCAATCCCAGATTGGATGATTGTAGGATGTGGACGTTAAACTCCAATGGTACTTATTCGTGTAAGTCTTTTTTCGAAAAAATGGTCCAAGGTGATTCTCTTCCTAAGTTTGATTTGGCTAACCTTATTTGGAAGTCAAAGGTTCCAAACAAGGTCAAATTTTTAGTGTGGCTTATGGCTCATGGGAAACTAAGTACGGGTGATGTCATTCAAAAAAGATTTCCTAATATCTGTCTTTCTCCATCAAGGTGTGTCATGTGCAAAAGATGGGGGGATAATTTGGATCACCTCTTTCTTCATTGCCCGTTGGTTGGATTGTTATGGAACAAATTGTTTTCTTTATTTGGTTTAAAGTGGGCTGCCCCTAATTCATTATATTCTTTTTTAATGGAAGATTTTAAAGTCTTAGGAGGAGGAAAGAAGGCTAGTATACTTTGGTATTGTGGAGTATTCGCCATTTTTTGGGTCATTTGGGAGGAAAGAAATAGAAGAATTTTTGATGATGTTGAAGAGGAAGACAACTTTTTAGGGGATAAAGTATATTATTTATCTTCCCTTTGGGCATCTTGTTGTGAAGAATTCAAAGATTTCCCATTATTTCTTATTATGTTAGATTGGAAGGCTATAGTTCGGTGATTATTTGTCCCATTCTTGTTTTCTTCTTTTCTTGTTTTCTTGTTTTCTTCATTTTCTTGTTTTTTTGTTTTCTTTTCTAGTCTTTGTTTCTTTGTGTTTTGGTGGACTTCTGGTTCACAGTTGTATCTTTTTTCTTTGTTTCAATAAAGTGTTTGTTTCCTATCAAAAAAAAAATCCACTTCAAATCAACTAAAGAAAACAACTTGTTTCATAAATTTCTAGCCATTGAACAATGAAAAAAATAGATGATCCAAGTTTTCCCCACAACTCTTACACATGACACACCGATAGAGGGAGACAAATACTAGGATATCTTTTTTGGAGAACATCATAATACTTAATTTCCTATGAGGAGTAAACTAGACTAAAAACTTGATCTTATTTGGAACCTTTGGCTTTCAAATAAGATTAGCCAAATCAAACCTTGGGAGAGAATCATCTAGAACCGACTTTTCAAAAAATGACTTGCATGAAAAAATACCATTGGAACCTAACCTCCAAACCCTTCGATCATCCATTCCCGAATTAAAGGAAACACCTTCAAGTAAGGAAATTATAGAAGAAAATTCCTTAATCTCTCTATCATTCAAATTTCTCCTAAAATCAAGAAATCATTCTCTTTGGAGAGAAGAACAATCCAATCTGTTTAAAACTAAAGCACTTTGAGAAGAAGCAAGCTTATATAATCTTGAAAACTTTAAGTGAGGCAAAGAATCCAACCAACAATTGCCATTCATTGTCAGGGGTTAGTTGTCCACTCGAACAAATTTCAGCCATCAAACTAGGTTAGGCCAAACTCTGTTACCAATTTGATGTAGCGGAAGATTTGTTTCGAAATGAAACTAGTAAATTGGATAGAAACGATGGAATACAAACATAAGGTTTGTTATTACTAAAAGAAGAAAATAATAACAAATTGAATATAAACAAATCAAGTCTTTAAATAATGTATCTAATCCTAAAACTATTAGAAATAGGAATTCTAATTAAATCTTAATTTCCTAATTTGAAACTAATTGAAACTGGAAAACTTAACATTAAAGAAATTTAAATCCTATTCTTATAAGAACTCTATTTCCTAATGTTGCCCTACATCAATATACAATTTTAGATACATTCTACTTCTTAAAATCTTCATGATCTAGTTTCATTGATTGCATTATTTGAATGTTTGTTCAGGTTCTTTCTACATCATCAAGAGAGAATGCTGAATCTAATAAGTCAGACACTGATCCTCCAAACAGTGCAGAAGGTGATGCAAATTTGAATTTTGGAGATGATGGTGAAACCATGGTCGCTAGCTCCAAAACCATGCCCATTCAGGGTTATGACTTTGAAGCTTCTAGTGTCAAACCTAACAGAGATAAGCACCTGAGATATCGAACTAGAGTTTTTGCTGCAGAGTATGTGAGCCTGCTCTTTTTCTGTACATTCTTATTATATTAGTTTGCTATCATGATCGCTTCTCAAAGTTTTCTTGATACAGTAATTGGTCAAAAAATTGGGCATGAGTACTGTTTTGGTATTATGGGTTTAATAATATATTGGGTCTTTTAACTTCTAAATGATTCTTTACCACCATAGGAGAGGAGTTAACCTTAGGAATGCCTGCAATGATATGAAAATGTTTTGGAGTGGAAGAAAACTTATCATTCTCTCTCGCTCCCCCCTCCGACGTCATCATCCATGTTTCCTTACCGATCAGTACCTAATCTGCTGATTTCTCTCTGTTTCTGCTTCTTTCTTTTTAATCCTTATTTTTTTTGTTATCTAGTCATCTGCTTCTTTTCCATCAATCTTTGTTTTGCATTATCTGATTATTTGCTTATGGTAACACCTGCTCTCTGTTGTCATCTTTGGTAACTGTGAAATTTTGTTTTGTTTTGATTTTTTTTTTTTTTTTAATCATTTCATCTGTTTCTTCTTCTTGGTCTTGATCTTTTTCATTTTTATCACATCAACA
The DNA here is from genome assembly GCA_021234005.1 of Nephelium lappaceum. Lineage (NCBI taxonomy): Eukaryota > Viridiplantae > Streptophyta > Magnoliopsida > Sapindales > Sapindaceae > Nephelium > Nephelium lappaceum. The sequence goes on along the minus strand of CM038011.1, from coordinate 10,696,998 downwards.
TTAAACTGTAGAGAGATTAGTGAGGAGACAAAGGAGCTACAGGCCCTTGCTAGAGTTTGCAGGATCAAGCATGTGGTCTTTATTCTGCCTACAGATAGATAGACAATCTATGGGTAGTTTGGTTAGAGTTTTTGTGCATGTTCCCTAGTTTGCACTTGAGATCTGAGGCTTGACTAGATTTTCAGTTTGCGAAAAGAAGCCTACGGTAACATCTTACTAGTCATAGTGACCTCTTGAAGCAGCATCGTTTGTATTATGAATTAAAATATTTGCCATATTAATCAATTCTGATCATCTATTATCTTATTATAGGTGTTTGAGTCATCTACCAACAGCTGTGGGAAGTAATCCTGCTCATTTTGAACTCTCTTTGGCAAGACAGAGACCAGATAATGAGCAGGCTCCTTGTGATTGGCTCGTTGTCCACATACAAGAGCTGATCTCACTTGCTTATCAGGTGCTTGATATGAATTAACTAACTTGCTGTTATATTACTTTACTACACGATGAAACTTCTAAAATACTTTTTAAATTTGACATCTTACCATATTCTACTTTTTGTAGATAAGCACAATTCAGTTTGAAAGCATGCGGCCACTTGGTGTTGGACTTCTTTGTACTACTGTTGACAAGGTGAGTTCAGATTATTTGTATACATAATTTTTCTAAGAATGTATTTTTGTTTATCAGACTAAATTTAGTCATAGGCATTCATAATGTACTTTTTGCTCCTAGGTTATTTTTGCTTAATTTTACGGTAACTAGTGGATATTCTAATGACTCAGAAAATAGTTGAATATGAAATTACCTAATTATTCTAATACCCTACCGAAATTCTGAAACTATTGCTTCATTTTTCTTCTTCATGAGCTAAGGGATTGGAGCAGAACTTTGTAGCCAAGCAATGAGATTTTGTCAGCTTTTTCAATCTCTTAGAATAGCTGATTAAAAAAAAATCTTATTTGGGGTTGGATGGAGATGTCAGGTGTACCCTTTTGCCTATTGGGTATTGAATGTTTTCTGGATGCTGCTAAGGGTTATCCTTGAGGGAATTTCTATGCATCTTCCATCTCGATAACCGGAATGATTTGGCTGCTAAGAGTTGTATCACTAGAGTGGAGGACTGATTATGAAGAAGTATATGAGAAAATACTCTCTCATTGTCAGTGACACCACAGAATTCTATTTTTGTGTTGCATGGTGGTCAGTGATGTAAATTGGTAAACTGGAACATGTATACCGTCCCAAAATTTATGAAACTGAACTCCAAACACCGTCGGAGTCAAGATTCCTTTTGAGAAGAAATCAAGTAAAACCTGAGTACATAGACTAACTCATCCTCTTTATGCAGTGATACTCTGAAACAAACTTATGCTTATGTTTCCCGCGACATTTAGTAACTCTTTTCCTATTTCTGGACTCCATTGACTAAGATTATTACTAATAACAAGATAAATATTTTTGACTCATTAAGTAGTGACAACTATTCCCTAAGGTTTGTAGAAGTTAAACTTGGACCTTTCTCAATGGATTGTCTGCATAATATCTTGGAGTGGTTCTTACTCTCTGTCAAAGTACACACTGTCATGTTCTTAATTTGTATCTATTTTGTGATTTTGAATGCAGTTTGAAATGGTATCTGACCCTGAGCTTCCTGGACATCTTCTACTGGAACAATTTCAGGTGTACTGCTGTAATGTGTTGGATTTTCTTTTGCTCTTATGCAATACACTTAGTCATTTATGGCTCAGTTAATCTAGTTGGTCTCAGCCTATTTATTCTCCAATAAGTCAACTAGTATGTTTTTCCTAATGACATTATAGACAATGTTTTCTGCACATGAATAGATTTCTTAAATTTCATGGACATGTTATGATTAGTCACGGCTGTATGAAATTTAGGCCCAACTGGTATCTGCTGTCCGTACTGCATTAGATGCATCATCTGGACCTATCCTTTTGGAAGCAGGGTTGCAGCTGGCAACAAAGGTTCAAACTAAAGATATATGTATTCTATACTTTCAATAGCTTTGTAAATGTTGTGGACAGATATTTTACATGAGCTGTGCATTTTTAAATCTCAGATAATGACAAGTGGAATAATTAGTGGTGACCAAGCTGCAGTTAAACGCATATTTTCATTGATTTTACGTCCTCTTAATGACTTCAAGGACCTATATTACCCTTCATTTGCAGAATGGGTCACATGCAAGGTAAATAAGTTCCACATATTTAATTTGTTTTCCTGTTTTGAATAATCTTTAATGAGATAAACCATATGTTTCTGCTGCTTCAGTTACTTAGAAATTTCAAGTTTTTTCATTTTGTTTTTTTCAACTTCATTTGGAGGTGGCTGTTAGATTATCTTATAGTTATGAGCTCTAGCTCTTATGGTTTGTGTGAGAGTTCATTTTCATTGCGTCTACTACAGGTGGTCTGCTGGTACACTTAGTCTTTTTGATATTACTAATATTTTGTTTCTAATGATTTTCAAACAAATATATATATATATAGATATATTTATTTATTTAAGGGTTATTCATTAAGGTGAGTTGGTTTTTACTAATTTATTGAGGATGAATCAGATCAAAGTCAGACTACTAGTTGCTCATGCCTCTCTGAAATGTTACACATATGCATTTTTGAGGAGACACCATGGTGGGATTCCAGATGAATTTGTTGCATTATTACCATTGTTTTCAGAGAGTTCTAGCAGTCTGGGAAGATATTGGATCCAGGTTCTGAAGGACTACAGCCATACTTTCCTGGGCTCGAATATCAAAAGAAATGTAAGTTTTGTTATTTACTAATCTGTTATTAGATGAAACTTTTCCAGCTGCTCTGTGCCAAGGTCTTATCATTGTTGCCTCTTCCTTCAGTGGAATCCATTTCTTGATGGCATCCAGTCACCTCTGGTTTCATCGAAGTTGCGGGCTTGTTTAGAAGAAGCTTGGCCAGTTATTTTACAAGCAGCTGCACTGGATGCAGTTCCATTGAATTCTAATGGGAGGGGATATTCCAGAACTTCTGTTGAAAACAATCCTAAAACTAGCTTAATATCTGGATATAGCATGGTGGAGTTGGAGCGTGAAGAATATCAATTTCTATGGGGTTTTTCTATGCTTGTCTTATTTCAGGGACTGCAAGTAACTAATGATAAGCAAATAAAAACATTGGGTACTGCAAAAGTGAAATTTGGTGTACACTCATCTATGAAAGTGATGAATCCCATTGGCTTGAAGTTATATGAGATAGTTTTACCAGTATTCCAGTTCCTCTCAACTCAGATTTTTTTTGCTGATGGATTTCTGACTCTCAACATTTGCCTAGAATTGCTGCAGGTTGTAATTTATCACCCTTCCTTTTTTATCTTTGGTCTGTCAAGTAATCTTAGTTTACTATCTCATTTCTCTGTTTTACTGTTCTAGCTTGTTTATGGATTTATTTATTTATTATTCTTAACTTTCTAAACTTGAAGAAATCTACCATCACAAAAAAAAAAAAAAAAAAAAAGGACTTGAAGAAATCTGATTTTGTTTTACCAAACCATTTTCAAGTTGCTGTGTTAGAACTTGATAAATAACAAAGCAGTGCAATTAATAGAACCTATACGTTGTTTCTAGCAGCTTATTTTTGCAGAGTAGAATTTACTATTATACTGGAAAGGAGAGAAAAGAAATGTCTGAGACCATTCAATTTGATTACAATAGAAAATATTTGATTCAAGATAGAAAACTGCAGTAGTAATTGCTACTTTCATGCAAACTAGAAAAATCTTTAGTTGTATGAATTTTGAATGAAACTGAACTTTCCAGTCTTCAAACTTTAAACTGAAACAAGCACCAACAGACCTATGTAGCATCTTTGTTCATTTAAATCACTAGAAGTGAGATATCTTGTCTGAACTAGCTGGTGTCCTAGATGTTTAAGTTGTAAAATCATGGTGTTTTGTATCAAATTTTTATCATGGATGTTTCTAGGAGATACATTATATGTATATAAAGATAGTTTTAGGTTTGAATAAGCTAAATCAATGGTTAAGGAACTTAATTGTAACAGCCAATTGAAAAATGTAATGCTTATTTATTAGTGTTTATTTGGTTTGACATTGGTGTGAAATTATGATCAATTTTACATTATTACATTCTGTGATAATTTTTTTGTTGTTGACTCTATTTCTTGATGTATAACTTTTCATCGATATACCTTTTTGAATTGGTATTTAGTTTGTGAAGAAGCAAAATAAAGTAAGTATCAAATTATCCAGGCTTAAAGCCCAGATCAGATATCCTTTTCATTTTATTTCTTCTTTGTTCTTTTCTCAAACTGTTGTTCTGAATATTTTAATTAATCAAAGAACTTGATCAGTGTATTTCGACAAACTGAATTTCTTATGGTCAAACTGTTCCGTGCTATAGAATCATGTTAAAGTTTCTTTTCAGCTTAACTTTTTTACTATTTCACAAATTTTCTAGTATATGTTACATTTAATTATCATGATGTAATGAACATTGGTGAACCATGCTGTTGAGATGCATCAACTAGTGGCTTAATGTTGTTTGATAAATTGCTAAAAACAAGATAGCACAGAACAATGTATGTGGATCTTGCTGCAAACCATGTCAGGGAACTTAAAATATACTTTTATGTTTTTTGCAAATGATGATTATTAAATTAAATCCTATTCCATATCGCTGTAGAGCGAATAAAACTTTTGAACAGGTTCTATTTCAAGACTTTTTCAGCATACCACTTTTAAATGCTTTTCATAAATTGGGTACTGCTTTTGGTTTGTCTGATATTAACTTTACCTATTCATGCTCTAAGTCAAATCTAATGATGATAGACAGTTTTTTTGTTGTTGTCTTTTATTGATATGATATTGATGAATATGATGTGAGCCATTTTGTTTTATTTTTGGATGCAGATTTTCACATATTCTATATGCATGGATAATTCGTGGAATAGTCTTGCAATATCTGTTCTATCACAGGTAAAAAGATCAAGCATAGATTGTTTGGGACTTGATCATTCACAGCATTTTGAGTAGGCTGCGCAGGATAATTGAATGAAATTTCATTTTCTTGCATTTAAGCTTATCTATTTCATCTCACATTTTTTTTGGGGATGTTTGGCTGTAATGATGAATTTCATCTCTATTATAATCTGTTATTTCTACAATATTCCCTTATCAAGTTTGGTTCTCTGTATCAACTGTTATATACATGGTATTAAAAGGCGAGGCGAGGCAGCGCCTCGCCGCCTTGGTGGTGAAGGCACCTTAAGGCGCACATATAAGGCGGAGCAGCTGGAAAAACCCGCCTCTGGAGGGTGAGGCGACCGCCTCACGTCGCCTGGAGGCGAGGCGACCTGAGGCGATCCAGAGGCGGTGCAGAGGCAGTCAAGCACTGGTTTTAAGAGAGAGAGAGAGAGTAGAGAGAGTAAAGCTAAATGTGAGAAGAAACGAGAAAGATGAACTGTGGTGGGACGTGGGAGTGACAGTCGATGATCGTGAGTTACAAACTGAGAGCCTGAGAGTCAAGTGAAGAGAGTGAGTGACTGTAAGTTGTGAGTTGGGTCGGTGGTAGGACTCGGGAGTGAAGAGAGTAGAGAGTGGATGTGAGGCAGTGTGTATATAATGACAAAAAGTAAAAATAAAAATTAAGTTAGTGGGGTGAGATATTTATAGTTTATATATATAAAATGATACAAAAACTCAAAAGTAAGTGGGGTGGGAGTTTCAAAAAAAAAAAACGACAAAAAGTGAAAAAATATTAAAAACTAAGTTAGTGGGGTGAGATTTGTATGGTTTATGTATATAAAATGATAAAAAAAAATTAAAAAATAAGTTAGTGAGGTGAGAGTATTTTTTTCAAAAATAGTATTTAAGAACAAAGAAAAGATTAAGGAGGTGGGGTTTGCAGTTTATATATATATACACATATATATTTGAAAAAAAAAATAAAAAATAAAATTTTCTTTTGAAATACATAAAAAATATATTAATAGGGTGGAATTTTATAGTTTATATGCATAATTATACAAAATGAGAAATAAGTTAGTGGGATGAATTTTATAGTTTATATATATGTAATAATAAAAAATATATTTTTTTCCTCATTTGGATTGAGGCTGCCGCCTTGATCCGCCTCAAGGCGACTGCCTCGCCTCGCCGAGGTTCTATCGCCTCGCTTCGCCTTTCGCCTTTTAAAACATTGGTTATATATAGGATATACGGATAAATTAGTTATTGATCATTGACAAGTTTACTTCTCTGTATCAACTTCACTTAAAAGAGTTTGGTTCATTGTACATTATATTGAGTTCTAATTCATGTATATCAACAGATTGTACAGAACTGTCCTGAAGATTTTCTTGAAACAGAAAATTTTGCAATTCTGGGAACGGAACTTTGTTTGGCTTACCTGTTTAAAATTTTTCAGAGGTAACCTACTTAGTTATGAATGTGTAAAAGATTATCTCAGTACCAGCATATGATAAAATGATTTTTCAAAATACCCTCTGTTAACCTTTTTTATGCTTCAGTGCTGATATAAATTTACCAGATCACTCAGACAAGGAGGATTTAATATCTCCACTATTTATCACAGCAAAGACACTAATGGGATGTTTTAAACCAAAGGTGAGGAAAGTTATGATGGTCATAAACCTGATAAATTTTATGCTTGTTGGAGTGCTGTCTTCAAATGACGTTCTGTTGAAGTTCACTTGCTTAGTTGGCCATTCAAGCATATACCTTTTGAAGTTAGTTGTCTCCGCTGTATTCTCAGCTGTAATTTTTAAGTTTATTTACTGTTGTTAGTTAATAAGAGATTAGTTAGATTGTTACTTAATGTCATCTTTAGAAGTTAGCTTTATCTTGGTTAGGCTGTTTTGTTAGACTCCTACTTTCAAGGCTTTTGCTGTAATCATCTTCTATATTGTTAATTCAGCCTTCATGGTTGAATAGGTGAATGAGAAATAAAATTTACAGCAGGTTTCTCCGTTTCAACAATACTGTTCCTGATACTTTATATTGCTTGTTATGTTTTAAGATGCAGAAGCAGTTTATGTCAGTGACATTGGCATATCTGTTAATCGGTTTCAAGTGCCTGAGACGAACTTCAACTGAGTTAGTCCTTTTGAAGGTTATTGATTTTGTCAAGTTTGGTATTGCGTTGTTGAAGAAACATAATGAGGGTAAGTTTATATGGTAGAACTGCTGTTTGCATTATAGTAATAGGATTTAATACTGGACTTTCTCTATTGAACTTGATGAGCTGTAAACTTGTGCTGTTTCTGTAAGCATGAACCATTTGCAGTTTCATCATTCAAATCAAATCATTTTGCTTGAAAGATTTGAGTGTTGGTTGATTTTAATGCACTATTTTGTTAACTTTGTTACTTTAAACTGGCTTTTATGGGAACTTTACTGTTATTTATCTTTCAATTCTGCAATGCAAGTGTATATATCTTTGACGATGCCAGTTAGTCACTAATTCCTATACATAAATAGGAACAAATATCAATGGAACCCTATGACGAAGTTTACGTAACGAGTATATGCAGAGAAATATGATTTATTGAATTCTTATGTGAATTTTATCTGCATAAGTGGCATTTTTGGAGCTGTTGGTAATAATTGTTGAGAACACGAGCTTTTCTAATTCTAATAAAGATCACTAAAACTCATTTTGGGCTTGTAAATTCTGTAAACCTTTGATGAACTGTCTCATAGTGGTGATAGCAAATGGAGAGTTTGCAGTAGCTGGTATCGTAGAATAGACTAGACGTACTTGACGCCGTGCCCACGGATACAAACAATAAATGCCTCGTGCACGCAAGACAGCCCACACACACACATGTAAGTAGAGATACACTAAACTTTCAATGGGATACAGAAATTCACCACCCTCAATAACTAAACAAGGATATAGAGCCCAAAAATGAAACTTATCACTCAATGGAATTCCACCAAAGAGATGCAAAGTCTTTCAGAATTCTTAAAAAGAATACTTTTCATTCAAAATAACAACATAATTGTTAAGTTTTTTTTAGACTTGCAAGTGACTCTAATATTTATAGACTAGCCTTGGAACAACCCTCCAAACATAGGAAACTTAAGAGACATAAATAAAAACCACAAACTACAAGAAATAATAAAGCGTACACAAAACCCAAATCCGTTGACTATTGACCTTCTTGAAGAAAACCAGAAATAACTTTCTCTAGAAAATTCCAAATGACGCACAACAAAATATGAAATTGTAGTCAACACTCTGATCTTTCTAATGACTAATGACATGCCTTATAACTCCTTTGCATTCAGAAGTTATGAAGTCCAAAATTACCCCTTGTAATCCGCTGCTGAACAGACCATAGTGAGAATTTGGAAGCACTTTGCTCCTTGGTCTGAATCCAAGTATTTGGACACTCCTGTGTCAGTACTGGTTGCTGGTTTTTACGGCATCTTATGTATAACAGGTCTTTGTATTTCTCAGTTTACATTTGCTTAACACTTTTTTCATTGTTTAGTGGAATGTAAAGAATATTAAATGAGGGAGGAAGTTGTGATATTTGAATGAGCTCATTATTCATTTGTTTTACACAAATTTAAGAATTAAAGGTGGTCCAGTGCTATGCAGTTGCTCTTTGATTGACATGCATCAAAAGATGTTTATTCAGCCATTCTAATAAATAGCTTGAAATGTGTAATATATATATAGTTGTTTTAAATGTTTGTGTGCTTCTCAGTTAACCTGTGCATAGTATTTGTCATTGTTTAGAGAAGTGTAAATAATATTTAATAAGGGAGCAAGTGGATATGTTCTTTAGATCTTTTAGTGAGGCCATTATTCATTTGTTCTACACATTTTTGAAAATTAAAGGTGGTCCAGTGCTGTGTGGTTTCTCTTTGTTTGACATGCCACAAAGCATGTTTATTTGGCCAATGGTTGACTGGAAAATTATGCTCATATACAGCATCATTGATTTAATATTCGATGTAGTCGAAATCAGTTGATGAAATAATGTTCATTATAATATGATGCTTTCAACTTACAGTTGGGAGGCAATTGCCTAATAGAATTTTGTTTTGCAGATGTTGCTACACTCGGTGATGATGGTATTATCTATCTGAGAACAATTTTTGGCACTTGTCTGAATGCCGTTGCTGCTTTAACAAAGGATTTCATCATGGGAATTCGTCAATTGGAAAGTCACAGAACTACTATTAGCAAACTCCTTCAATTAAAGCTTGCTTTCTCTGTTGAGCAAAATGTTTCATTGGCCAAACTAGCTTTTGAGATTGAATTCCCAGGAGACTACAAAGAAAGCAGCTCCATAGGTTTCGCAGTTTTCAAGTTTTGCACTGAAAACATTCATTCTGTACTTGCTGATTCAAATGTACAGGTAGCTGAATTTCTATCATGCAATACTTGAAGTTGGTCAGTTATTTACATATCTCCAAAAGAAAGCTGATCCAAATTAGTGATACGCAGGTTCAAGCAATTGGGTTGCAAGTGCTCAAAGGCATGACACAGAGATACACCAATAAAGAAGACAACAGTTTAACTATTTTCTTTATTGGAGTGCTTGTTGGTGATTTTTTTACCATAATTCAGAAGATCTTGCAGGTGTGTACTTCTGATTTCCACTGGAATAGCCAAGTGCCTAGCTTTCTTATTTCTCCATTATTATGCTTTTTCAAAATTTCTTAATGTTTTTGGTGGGATGAGGGTAACCAGCTTTGCCCACTATTTAAACTTCAATGTTCATTGCTTTGAAGAGTTGTGTAATGCTACTGATGACAGAAACCTATAACTAAAGAATCGGTGGCTATTGCTGGGGAGTGCTTAAGGATTTTGATGTTTCTCCAAACATTGTCAAAATCAAGTGAGTGTCAGAGAGGTTTTATGAATCTGCTTTTGGAAGCTATCATCATGGTCTTTTCAGCATCAGAAGACGGTTCTTCTAAGGTCCTATTACTATGGGTCTCCAAAAATACATAGGAATTGGAACTAATCATTTCTCTAGATGTTAACATTCTTCCGATTATGTGTATTGATGACAGGAAGCTAATGACATAAGAAGCACTGCTGTGAGGCTTGTTTCTCATCTTGCTCAAATTCCTTCATCAGCAGTTCACCTTAAGGATGTCTTGCTGTCAATGCCTGCAGTGCACAGGCAGCAATTTCAGGTGCATTTCTTGTCATGTTAATCTTCTGTGCATCAAGTTAGAAGACTATGAAGCTTTCCAAGTTTGATATATATAATATATCTTGTCATGTTAATCTTCTGTGCATCAAGTTAGAAGACTATGAAGCTTTTCAAGTTATATATATATATATATATATATATATGGTGCATAGAGAAAAGGCGGTATTTGTGCTTTCTCATTTTATCTTATCCATGAGCTGTCATGTTGTTCCACAGTTGTGAGCCTCGTAGTTCATTTTACTGCAGGTCTTTGATTTTTATTATAATTTCTTGGATGTACAATCTCAATTTCATTGTCTTTTGAGGCCAATGTCTATCCTTTTATTATGTGTTTTATTGCTTTTGAATTCTGAATAAGAGTGCTGCAACTTCTCTTTGTGACCATGATCTGCCAATCGCCTCCTACCTTGTCCTTCTGGTTTTCCACTTTTTGGCCATGGCTTAGCTGCATCAGTCAACTATCATCCTGACAGAACTTCTAAGTTAATTCTATTGGAGTATCTCTAGGACCAACACAACTGTGTGCGATATTTTACTAGCTGTTGCTTCTTTCTGTCATTATTTGACCTCTTGAACCGGAAACAGTTTTGAATTTCCACCAGTGAAGTCACATTTGTGAGAAACTGTAAACTTGAGTAGTTGTTGCCTTAAATTCAGTTGTCGTGGCAATATATTTGTGATCTTTTTTGTGATTTTGAACCCATGTTAACAATCAAATTGTATTAGTTTGGACGTAAGCATGATATTTAGTTTCCATATGGATTACATAAAATTTAGTCAGTTAATTTTTTATTAATGAATACCCCATTTGGCTGCACATGCTCCTTTCAGGGGATGATTCGTGCTTCTGTTAACCAAGATATTAATGCTCCACAAATGAAACCTATGGCACCTATACTAGAAATCAAATTGCCGAGACCTGTAGGTGGAAAATCACAGAGAGATTCCTTGCCATCAGCTACCTCTATACATCTGACAGAATCTAGCAAAGAGACGGATTTACCTTTAACAACTGTCCCAGTCATCTCTAATGATGACATTGTAGGAGAAAGTGAAGAGGATGAAGATGATTGGGATGCTTTTCAGTCTTTTCCTGCCTCAGCAATTGCAGCTGGAACTGATTCGAAAGAACTAATTATTGCAGAAGAACCTGGTCTGGGTAAAAATTCTTCTGCTTTGGAAAAAGATGATTCACAAGAATTCACCAGTTCACATCTCGACGACAGTGTGAAGGAGGGCAACAATGCAGAGCTTTCAGAGTCTGTTGAACAGAATTTGATTTCTGATATGCCAGGTGACAGAAATGAGGCCAAAGTAGTTACCAAGCCAAGTGATGATAAATATCAAGAGATAGAAGAGGAACTGGTGCCAAGTGTAGAAAGCGAAGATAGAGCATCTACAAACCATGACAATGAAATAGCACCTGACGTCGAACACCATAATGAAAATTCTGAAGGATTGGTGCAAAAGAATTCCAAAGATCATGAGCAGTTGGAGAGCATGGGTAACAAAATTGAAGCTCTGGCAACTGATCATCAACAAGTTGAGGGTGAAGGATTGGTGCAAAAGAATTCCGAAGGGCACGAGCAGATGGAGAGCCTAGATAAAAAAATTGATGCTCCCACAACTGACCATCAACAGGTTGAAGCTGAAAATGCAGAAGGATTGGTGCGAAAGAATTCCAAAGATCATGAGCAGTTGGAGAGCCTAGATAACAAAATTGAAGTTTCAGTAACTGATCATCAACAGGTCAAAGGTGAAGAAAGATCAGCCGAAGTGAATATAGCCGAGAAGCATGAGGAGCCTCTGTAATGAAATATATTTGGAAGTATGATCAGGTACTCTTGTCTTTCTGAAGCATTGTTTGATTTTGAAATCAGGTGGAAGCAGACCATCAAACTGATAAACAACAGCATAACATAGATATTGAAGAAACTGAAAAGGAAACGGCAACAGAACATAAGAAAATGGAGCTACTCCCAGAGGATTCTGATAATATGGAATTAGCAAAAAGCCAAGGTATTTCTCAACTGACGAAAAGGATATAATTTAAGGATTTTTCTGTCAATGTCAAGAGTTCTTAGTTGTGTTGTTGATAATTTGTTGTAGACATCGGCTTAGTGTTGAGTTTTCAGGGTAGACGTACTATGTGATTGACACAACATATATAAGAAAGCTTGTTGGGGTGTTAGCCAATTTCTTCTTTCTCTAGTTGGAGTGATTTCTTTCTTATCTTCTTTTTTCCATTTCTTTATGTTCGGCATGTTAGTACTCCATGTCATTGAGTTTACCTGAGAATGACAATGAAATTACACTTTCTAAATGTATGTCCATTTTAACATAGGAAGGGTATTTTAGACTGTTCATAGGTTTCACCTAGAAAGAATGATTATAAATAAAATGTAAAGAGGACATAATGCTCTTTGATGATCTGTCCTCACCACCTCTCTCCTATGTTTGGAACAAGGGATAATCCCATGTTAGTGTACTTTTAGGCCTTACTTGGTGGGTTATATCGTATTGAAGGTTTAAAACGTGTTAGTATAATACGATGTGATGTTTGATTTACGTTTACATTGTGTTGCATTTTAAATAGTCGAATACAATCGATAGACTTTACCATGGATGTCATGTTAGCTAATACATAAAAAAAAAAAATAAAAAATAAAAAAATAAAAATGTAGGAGGAGGTTGTATTAGCTAATACAAAGTTGAGAGGAATATAGGTAAATATTTTGACTTCATAAGGTAACTTCAATATCTATTTATCTAGTTTCATTCAATCCAAAGGTTGTAATCCATTTTGAATTTATCCATTTTATCGCTATTAAATTAAGTAAAAATGAATGTAAAAATGAATGGATGAATGTTGGAATTTTCTTTTTAAGTCAAAATTTTAATTTGGAAGCCTAACCTATAATAATAGGGTTTTTTTTTTATCCAAAATAAAAATTGCCTATATATCATTATTAAAATTGTGGGTGACATGAATTGGTAACTGCGCTGGGACATCTCAACTGAGTTGGTACCTCCTTAATACTCATCATCTATCCATACCTGCCATAAAATTGGAAAATATATATGTATACAAAAACATCAAAAAAATAAAAAAACAAATTAACAAAACTGAAAGTTCGACTTCTAACAAACATTATTAAAAGCTAAAGAACTTCAAAAATTGCAGAAGCTTGAGAAGCTAGTGAATTTGCCACATGATTATCCTCACTATAACATGTGTAACACCAAACTCCATCCAAGAAATCAAATCTAAATGACAAAATCAAGTATGCCTTTGATGCTAAGGAACTATACGAGATCGGGACTGAAGAAGGGTGGCCAAAAAGCATGATGGTCTGTTTCGTAACTCTCAACAATAAAATTTATAAGATCATATGCTGCAGATCTCTAAAAGTGAAGTTTTTTATATCTAGGAATGCTCAATGGGATTATTGCTATACTAGAGTCTTTTTGAGTTAAAATCGATGAGGATAAAGCATTGAAACTCATATGGTCTTTTCCTCCTCCTTATGCATATATGAAGCCAATTTTGATGCATGAAATTTCGACTACAAGTTAGCAAATAAATTAAATTATGGGGAAAAAATGTTGACTAGTGAAAGTAAAATTACTCCAAGTATCTCCACACTAGCATATGATTCTAATGATATGCTCTAAGAAGGGTCATGTTCATCCTTACGAGATGCCACTAGACCATCAAAGTTATCATGAAAGAGGATGTATTACTGTCAGGGGATCTACAGGTTCGTACACGGGATTGGGTTGGCATTGATGCAAGATGCATGGTGCAAAGGTTGTCGATGGCTAACGAACTCTAGAAAGCTAATCATGGGAGTTGCACCATGTTTTCAGCAAGTTTTGTTCGACATGTATTGGAAGAAATCTTAGCGTAGGTGTTCCTACGTGGTTTTACAATGGGGTATGGTGATTTTCGATGTAAAGAGTCATGGTCATTGTAGTTACTGTTAGGGTTTATGTCTTAAGAGCTTGTAATTTGTAAACGTTTAAATAAATAATAAATAAATAAAATTTATTTTATTCAAATTAATGTACATTTATGAAATGTTTGCTTCATACGAATATCATGTAACATCCATGATTACTTATGTAGTCTTAAATTAAGTATGTAGGTGTTATATACAAGAGGATTTAGTTTGAGATTAGTAATCTAAAGAGTCCGTAGAAAGTAAACAAAGCTGGGTACTTTGTTTGTGATAAATCTACAGCTGTGGTCCATTTCGTATTTGATGCGATGATCTTATCCGGGATTGTTCATATAGCGATATGATAATGGAGACACTTATATAATAGAGATTATATAGGACTGGACCACGATAAAATGAATTTCTTATTAATATCCGTTAAACAAAGAAATTCTTATTTATCGACTAGATGATCATATATGGATTGATCTTAATTCTGAATGTTTAATGGACTCCTATTTGTTGGGTCATGTCTTTTGATTGACATGGGTGAGACTGTTATAGATTTACGGTCAATAAATTTCATACTTTGGAGATGTGATTTAATAAGTAGCTATGAACATTCTACACAATAATGGAATCTACTCCTTCTTGCGAGAAGTGGATGAGTAGCTCCCTTAAGTGTTGATTTAGGTTTTGAACAATAAAAACGCTCAACTTTCTGTTTACGAGTAAACGGAAAGATAAATTCACAAGTTGTTATGGATATATTATTCATTAGAGAATTAATGGTATTTAATGGAACAAGATATAATTAGAGATGTATAACGGATTTTAATAACCTAGGTCTAATTATGAACTACTCGTGGAGGATTGAATCATATGAAATGATTAAATCGATGGACATTGAAAATTCAGATTGTGTAAAACATCTACAATTTTGAGAGTGCAACCTTAAGTTTTTAGTGGAGTAACTCTAAGGTTAATAATAGTGAATTATTAATTAAAGAGTTTAATTAATAATTCTGATATTATTGGAGCTCAAATTGTAAGTCTATTTAGTCCTCTTACTAGCTCATAACCACGTAAAGAAATAAGTTGAAGAGTATAATTGGATTGTCCGATTATTGGTGTACATATAAACTTATGTACATATTCATAAATTATTTAAATAATTTGATTATTTAAATATTTATAATTATTTAATTAATGGTTAATTATTTAATTGTTTGTAAAGGTCATGGGTTCAATTCTAAATTATGTCATTAAATTAATTATGATTTAAAATCATTTAATTTAATGAAAAATCATTTAAATAATTAATGGAAATAATAATTTTAATTGAAATTAGATTCCATATTAAAATTATATTAAAAGTGTTTTAATTTAATAGGAATTAAATTCCATATTAAATTAAAAGAACAGAATTCTAACCCAATAAAGAATTTGATTCCATGTTGGATATGAATTAAGTCTTTTAATTTGAATAGGAATTTAAATTCCTTATTAAAATTGAAGAACCCTAGTTTGCTAATATAAAAAGATGTTTTTTGGTAATTTGAGTGGTGGTAGAGAGAAAATTTTTGGTTACTGAAATCAAAAATTTCCATTGATTAATCACCATATAACCATCTACTTCAAGAGAGTCTTTAAAAAGATTGTGTCCACACACAGTTTCTTTTGTGAAGAGTCATAGTAAGGAATATCAGGTGGTGAAGAATCTGCGAATCAAAACGGATCAATTCAATTTTCATTCAAGGTAAGATTCGATCTTATTAATTTAATTATTGAATCGTTATTACTAGCATCGATCGGGTATGTTTTGTTTGAAAATTTTTAAAATCCACGTTTCCGCATTCGAATTAAAATTGAAATTTTCCCTTCAGTTACCACCAGACCTAAAAGCATAAGCTAACAGAAAATGGTCCAACTATAGTATTTAAAATTTGAGATTGACACATGACACACCCATTCACGTGTAACGTGCATGTCACGTGAACAAATGATAAATGTCGAACACATGTTAAACAGCCCCTACTGTTATAACGTGTGTAACAAGAATTAAAAATAAAGACGAGAGAGAGAGTTTGAACCAAAAACCTTCAAGCTCTAATACCATGTTAGTTACCATCAGATCCGAAAGTTTTAAGTCAACATGAAATGACTCAATTATAGTATTTAAAACTTAAAATTGACACCTGACAGTCATCGAAAGAGGGATGAAAGTTTTGTTTTTGGGAATTTTTGTCAAGGGGTGGTTTGTTAGGGTTGTGACTATTATTCATAAGACAAATTTCACTTGGTTTGAAAGTGGGCCAAACGAAATTCATTTTGAGCCCATATGATACTATTGGAAAGCTTAGTTTGTCTAGAATCCAAAACTGCATACATCACTGCAAAACAAGCTTGGATGCCCCCGCACACACCCCAAGAAGGTTTCAGTTTTGGGCAAAAAATGTTTATTTAAGGTATTTTCTTATTTTAAAGGGTTTTTTTTTCTTTTTTCATTCCTTTAGGAGTAAAGAAATGTGTTTTCTAAAAGGTTTAGCGTTACTTTATGATCAAGTAATCATGTTATAAATAAGTGGTCTTGTTCTTGTTTGAGATACATCAGAAAAAGAGTTGAGAGACAATATGAGAAATTAAGGCTAGTTATAATTGGGGTTTGGAATTCGAGATAGTATTTTGTGTAGTTGTAATAATTTTCTACATAGTTATTGTTCTCTCACTAGCTTGACGGTCGTGGTTTTTCCTTGTTTTGGGTTTGTACATAAAATTTATATTGTGTGATTCAATTGATTTTTGTCAATTACTCATTATTATTTGCTTGTTGTTCATATTAGGTACTCATTTTCACAACAACTTCTCCCAACAATATTCACTCTCATAATCGAGAACTTCTTATATCAATCATTACCTATATTGTCTATATATCTACTACCATAATAGGGAGACATAATTCCCACAAAAGATGAGAAAACTTCCAATGTATGGTTGTAAAATGCATATGGAACTCTAAGCACTAAAATAGATTGGGAGTTGTACAACCACTTGGTTAGAAAGAAAAGTGCTTATGGGATTGATTTGATTTTGCTCATTTTTGACATCTTTAATAAGATTGATTTATGTACCAAACTTTTTTATCCTATAATCATGAGTTTCATCATAGCAAGATTATCGTGAAACTCATGGTATATCTAAATTTATAAAAAGGTAACTGACATCTTATTATTTTGATCATACATCTAACCTTCAAATTATTCTTAATGGCACATTCACTCATAACATATATGATTATTATACTTCCTCTCCACATTTGTGATAGAAGTTTAAGTCACACCATATATATTACTAAAATGTGGGGGAGTTTTTACGTCATAGCATAGGAAGATTCCTCTACATGCTATATGAGTAGATTTCTAATCTAGTTATCTTTGCAGTTTTTTACCTCAGTCTATTTTAACAAATCTCTTACCAACACTCAAGGTGAAGGTGTATACTTTTTAAAATAATAATTAAAATAAGAAAATAATAAAATACAAAATACAAAATAAAAGCAGTTGAACCAACGTGATATCATGAAATTCAACTAATGTTTGCAGATTTAGATCATCTATTAGAGGACGTCGAAGACAATACGCCAACCTTAGTTCTACAAAGCAATCATAAGTAGATTATTCACATTTGTAGTAGAACAATAATATTTGAATATAAAGTTTTTAGGGGACATCCCGCCACATATTACACACATGACTTATTTGGTGTGATTGCGAAGAAATCGGAGGCTACCTCCATAATCACAATGAAGGTCCGAGGTTGAGGCTTTCTAACCAACCAACCTCATTACCATTCATGTGGACAAGTAGCTCATTACATCTTGCTCAAATGAGTGTTCCATAGAAATTCTTAAATATCTTTCAGCATCCCTTTTGCCTGGAAGATCAAAAGCACATACAAAAGTTGTGAGAACTTGACATGAACTATCTTTAATTTAATAAAAAAGAAATCAAATTAAAGTGTACGCAAGTGTGTGTTTAAGAAACAGAGTTTCCAAGCTATGAAAAGGAAGGAGAAATATACCTTAAAATTCTTCTCCAGTTTTAGAGCAAATTTGTTACCAATATTTTGATCGCCATCACCTTTCTCTTCATCAACTTCTTCTTCTCCTTGTTTCTTGTTCTGAGGATATCGGCACTTAATTATACAAATGGAGATAGAGATGGAGATATCCATATGGATACTTGGATTGACGAAGACTTAATGTAAAATGGAAGCAGAAAAAGGGAGAAGTAGAGAGATATAACTTCACTTCTTAAGACTGGGATGTATTCTTTTGTGAGGACCTTAGAGTGCCTTGAGCTTCATTTTATAGACGTTATTGTCAGAAACTGTTAATTTTTTTATTTCTTTAGTTTCATAACTCATAACTGAATTAATTAATGGACTTCCTATTCATACCTTTTCTAAGGGCTTCTCTCATCATACATATTTATTAATATATGTAGAGAGTTTTTAGTCAAATTATATTACATATTTACTAATATATATAGAAAGTTTTCTTCTCTTATAATTATGTGAGTAAATATCTCAGGTTTTGAGAGTGTTTTTTTTGGTCGTATCTCAGAATTTATAATTTCAATCAGATTAAACAAACTTTTGGCCATTAATATCATGACTATAAGATTATATATATAGAGGGAGAGATATATTTATAAAAATATTTCATCTGATTAAATTGTCTTCTCTGAAACGATCACAATTTATTACACAGCAAAGGATGAGTGTAAAATGCAAGGTCGCTAGCATAAAATAATGCCAAGCATACATATATCCTATAAATATTGAGTTTGAGTTTAAATCATTATAGATTTGATTATCTTATTAGTTAGATAAAGTTATCTATCAATATCAATTATTAAATTGATTGCAAATAAGATTATTAATAACAGTCTAATGATTGATGTTGATAACTTACCATACCTTATTAGTAAGATCTGCATTTATATATATATATATTGTTTTTAATGAACTGTGAAAGAAAAAAGTGTGAACGTGGAGAGTCTGCAGCCATAGTTCCAACATATGAGAGATGGGGGGAATACTAGACCGGTTCTGTCTTTTCAATGTGACGCGTGTACAGTCGGACTCTTCTTACTCGTATTTACGAATGGCAAATCCACGTGAAGTACATGTGACGCTGTTTCGTTTACGTCAGCGAAAGCCTGAATAAATAAACACTTGTGAACTACACTGTACTGAATAGTCCCTTTCAACAACTGGAGACATTCAATTGGCAAAACTAGAATACAAAAACACACAAGGCAAAAAAAAAATCGACCTAAACTGCTAAACATATGGTACAACAATAATTCATGGATTTAAAAAAAAAAAAAAAAAACAATAATTCGTGTTGTGCTTTGATGAAATTAACCATTATGTGCAAGAACATTATCATGATCATAGACGTTTGGATACAATATATACACCTTAGCATATGATAGAATTTCAAACTTTATATAATCATTGTTCAATATGATCTTGACGATGGAAAATGTTCATTCTTAACTTGATAATATTTGGTGTTTGAGTTACTGCACTTATTTGGAAAAAAATAATAATTTTTAATTAATATTAAGTTCAACGTTAAAGTTTTCATTCCAAAAATGATTTTTAATTGGTTAATATGTTAAAATGTGGGGAGTTCGTATGTTATTGCATAGAAATTCGGAAACTAATATACGAGCGACATCTAAAATTTAGATAGTTTAGTGATCATTATCTTAATTTTTTTAATACAAGCATCTGCAAAATGCGATATATACACAAATATTCATATCATATTGTGTATTTTTAAAGTCAAATTTTTGAGTTGACACAAATCACATAGCATAACACGCATGCATGTATTTTGATGATTGCCTTTTTTTTTCTTTTTTTGTTTAACCAATAAATTTTATTTTAGAGAATAACAATTATCTGACAAGAGGAATAAATGAACATTTTTAGGAGGAGATTGACTTGAGTCATTATAAGGTCTATGAATTTAGACCTTGATTGTATCGGCCAATTTCTGATAAAGCGTTATTTTATATATATATATATATATATGGTTAATTTTGCATTTGTAGTGTTGGTGATTAATGTTTATAATTTTATCTGCAAGCGAGCGGTTATTCTTCGGGAGACATGCTATAAAATTTCTATTGAATTTTTAGTTAAGTTTAGCTTCTTGAAATTGTTAGGACTGCACACATACACTCACACTCGTCTTGTATCTTGTATAATTTTGTCTGTAGGTTCTAAGAGCTTTTGTTTAATTTGTGTGTGTTGAACTTTTCCTGTTTTCTTCCCCGTTTCGTTGCTAGGTGAATATTTTTTTAGGAAAACTTCATTGTAATCCTTTAGGTTTTAAAAAATATCAATTTTTTAAAATTTTTTTAAAAACATTTCTTTTAATCCCTAACTTTTCAAAATTCTTTAAAGTAGTACAAACCATCGGTTAATTAACGATCAAATCAAACAGAAAAATTAAAAAGACTCAATTACTCTCATCACCCAAAATGATCGTTTTGCCCATAATAAAATCAAAATATTATATATTATTTTATCAATAAAAGGTTGACATATGGACATAATTATTTTTTTAAAATAATTATTGTTTTCTTTTAAATTAAACAATAATTTAAAAAAAGAAAAACTCTAAAAACAAAAATTTGAAGAGGCATATCTCTCTCACTCCATCTCTCTTTCTCTCTTTCACATATCTCTCTCTCACTCCTTCATCTCTCTTTCTCTCGTTGTCTCCTTTTGACACCATTTCCATCGCCGTCAACGAGCTCAACAATCGTCATTGAGAACTCATAAGCTGCAGCAACCTCCATCTCTTTCTTTCTCTCTCATCTCCTTCAATTTTTATTTTATTTTTATTGATGTTATGGGTCGAACCCATCTAACAATCTGTTATTGATAACAGTCAATTGATTGACGGTTTAGATTATTTTAAAAAGTTTGTGAAAAGTTAGAGATTAAAAATGTTATTTTTAAAAGATATTTAAAACTTTGATATTTTATGAAAATTTAAGGACATGAATGAAATTTTTCTGATTTTTTCTAGGTATGGAGAGTACTTTTGTGTCTTTATGGCAGTGTCCAGAAAAAGTGGGGTTCATAGAGGAAGCACGATTTTTGGTTGAAATGCGAGATAAGTGACTAGACGTCCGATTACACTCGGGCATGACTAGCCGTGTGGTGAGTGGGCCATCGACGGATAAGTATCGTCCTTCACCCTTATTTATTTTCGTTAAGCTTTTAATAATAAATTAATAATCTAACAATAAATTAACATAAAAAAAAAATTAATAATTAAAATTATTATATATATATTTTATATATATCGCATAAATTTAAATTTATATCGTAAAAAATTTAAAATAAACAAAATATTAACATATAATTCTTGCTCTCCCTATTGGCTCACGTCTCCCTATAGTTTCTCACTCTTAGGTACGAGTAGCCGTGCCCCTCTGAACTCTGATTGATCATTTTGTATGTGCTTTTATCATCTCACGTGCTCTTATGCTACGAGTCCTCATCTGTCCTGACATATCATTTTAACATTTAACATTAAGTCCGTACCTTAAGAGAAAATGCATTTTCTAAGAGAGATATTTTTTGTTTTTTTTTTTTTTTCCATAAACTTATTTTATCCCCAAAGCATAAGTCTAGAGATTAGATTTGAGGGTTGTTATTTCTAGATCTAGGTACCTTTTTGTCTGTATCTATTGGATCGTCTAGATCGACACAGATTGGATTTTTCATGCTGTCCTATTTGTCTCTCATTTGGATATTACCAAAAGATCTACGGGTATAGTAAGTAGGACAGTGCCACATCCCAAATTCTAGGTACGTAAGTGTTGATCTTTCAAAAACAATAATTTAAATAGGTAATTCCTATGTATATAAAAAAAAAAAAAATGGTAATTCCTAGAAACTTTTTTCTTCAACTTTATCATCAAAATTCTTAATTTTTAGAGAAATTTTGATAGAGTTTTTCTTATTTTTCAAAGCTTTCCAAAATTTAATTTGTCTGCATTTATAATCTCCAACATTCACAAACAAAATTCAATATGAATAAAGACTCGATCTCTTATACAACAATCACTTAGCATTAACTATCATACATATAGAGTATAAGGTATCTAAATGCTCAAGTTTTGCAACATTAACATCTAAGATTCAAATAAATACATACATATTTTCAATCCTCTATTATTATATAAAAAATGAAGATTATACAAATTAAGCTATCTACCTACACGACTTTAGAAACAAAACCTTTAGCCTACAAAACATTTATGGAGACGTCTGCCACTATAACCTAGGAAATAAGAGATGGACTAACGAAGTTCAATATGGAGTATTCTAAATTCCAGATATAATAGTCATCCAGCATTCCTTTTTTAATATAAAAGAATCTCAATGTAACACAATCAAACTGAACTTTAATCATACAAATAAATATCAATTCAAGTAATATTAGATCAAATAAACATCAATCTGTTGATGCAACGAAAACCATACACCATCGATTATTTAGCCTACAAAACATTTATGGAGATATCTACCACTATAACCTCATAGAGAAAGAAGAGATATAAAGTCCAATGAAGAGTTAAATTCCAGATATAATGGTCATCAAACGTTCGTTTTTTAATATAAAAGAATCTCATTATAACTTAATTAAATTGAACATTACATCATACAAAAGAAGCATCAATTCAAGTAAAATTAGATAAAATAAAGATGCATAGTTATCGCAACGAAAATCAAAAATCATCATTAATTTCTATAAAAGTGACACACAATATTCCACATTTATTTTTCAAATCAATGTCAAATCATTTTCACAACAAATCTAATCAAGTATCTTTTTTTTAAAAAGTTACGGATCTATAGATAAGTAGGTCAATACAAAGGTACTAACAAACAAACTCTATAATACAAGGGTGCTACCCTCATTCTAGTTGGCACGAGGAGTGTTGCAATTCCCTTATGTAAAGGTCTTTCGGGGCATCAAGGGTTAAACCTTAGTTTTAATATTATACAACCACAAAAGTAGGTCATCAAGGAAATATCTTCTCCCTCTCTCTTTGCCGGCTCGTCCTTTTCTCTCTCTTCTCCATTCTGCTTTGTTTCTTTGCATGTTGACCAGGTGCGTTCTGTGGTAGTGGACATTTGTCCCTTTTGGTTAATTGTTTCTTTTTTTCTTTTCTTTTTTTTCACTTCAAACGTACGGGTTTTATTCAACAACAATGAGGGTGCATTTAGTGACAATTTATTTTAAACAGCAGTTGGTGTTTAACTATTTTTGGGCTCTTAGGTTAAATGGGCTAACATGTTCATTCTCCATTTGAAAAAAAAAATAAAAATAAAAATAAAGTCTAGGCTACAAATTTACATGCTTATTGGGCTCATTTGGAATTATACATGTTTTAAAAAAAATGGATCCACGTAGGTCCAATTCAAGGCTATTTACAAATAGTTCAAGGAGAGTGAATTCTTGTTCATCAAACACATTTACAAAAGTTACCTATGGTTTTTTTCCAATTGAATTTTATATAAAAACTGCTTCTATCTCTTTCTTTTTTTTTTTTTTCCCCTTTTTGAAACCGAATAAATGTTACTAACAATCAAGTGGGAAAATACGATTGTCGGTGACATCATACCACCAAAGGTCATCATTTAAGGGCAAGACTAAGGAAACTAGATTATATGTTAAACTGTTTTTAATTTTAAGTATAGCCTGACACCGAACAACACCTATCTTAGAACACAAAGCCTTAATTCTCGCTTGTATCTCTTACTCTTTCTCCATTAGTTTTGTTTTTATGTGTTAACCTCATTTAGTATATTTTGTATTTTTCTATATATGGGCACCTTCGATGTTATGCTTGATTTGAAGCTAGTTCATAGATTTTGATTTTATTATTTGTCACTTGTTAGGGCTTTAACTTTATCTTGATATTTGTTCCAAATCTAGTGACTTATTTTATTGCGTGTTCTAGGCTGTTTGGCTTACTTGACTTTGACAAACTCTTTTCAAAAGATAGATTATTTATTGTGGCTAGGATTTGTGATGAATCTTGGATTTGGTTTTGATGGAACTGATTAAACTCGTATTCTAACATCCCATCTGAGAAATTTTTCAAAGCCCTGAATTTCTCAAATTGAGGGAATCAACCTTCTCAATCAGGCCACCGATATCATTAACTTGCTGCTGAATGTTCCGATTTTGTTTTTTAAGGTTTTGTAGTCAGATATGTGCAAAAGGCTAGATATGTTTTATGTTGAGACGTGCTGTTTGGGGCTTCACTTTTGTCTACCCATTTGCTTGCTGATGTGAATTGTTGCTTTTCCTGTTCACCATTTAAGGTTATGTTGATGATTTTAGGCACACTGAGGAGCAAAAGGAGATTAATTACAAATGAAATTATTGATAATCAATGAATATGTCGAGGGAGGGGTGTTGGTGTAGGTTTAAAAGGCCCTTTGGTTATACAATTTGGTTTCTTAATTATTTCTTATGAGAAAGCCCCTCTTGAATATTGGTTCTAGATCAGCATATTGTTGGAACAACGATTGCAATTCTCAAAATGCATTCAATTTCTTTTATGTTGAAATGAAGCATGACTCAGGTTTCAAAAATCTCAAATCTTTGTTCAGAGTCCTAAATGGTGTGCAGCTACATGGCAATAGGAAATGAATTTATGATAAATGAATGCAGATATATATGTCAAAAGAAAGAACGAGGAAAAAAAAAAAAAAAAAAGGACATTACTCTTCCATAAGCAATGATGTAAATTCTAGATGTAATCAAAATTTTTTTAGACCCCTTGTTCTCGTCCAGTCCTCATAGATAACGCCTTCCAGTCTACACTTGAATGCTCTGTATGCATTCGCTCTACAAAAGTTAAGCTGTGTGTGCTTGCCAACCTGGTTTTTCTTTCCATGGTGGAACCATCCTGAGATTTTAGTGAATCCTCTGGATATTGTTGTAGAAGCTTATTATCTCTTTCCTCATTTTGGCCATCAACTTTATTAATCTCGCTATAATGTTGGTATTCATTAGTGTGCAGGCATGGCTTCCAATCAGTATCCAAGTCTTTACGTTGTATGTTGCCATTTATCTTCCCGGTGTCATTTCTGATATCATTTAAGGCTACTTGATTGGTACTGACCTGTTCATTTCCACTCTGGAAATTCGAAAGTTGTTTCCTTACATTTAGAATGTCTTGATCTGAATCACTTGCTGTAATTTGTTCCATTGCTTCTGACTCTGAAGCAGATATTGCTTCCCCTTGCCCTTGTTTCCTTTTGGTCTCTTCCAATTCTTGAAGATTAGTTGCACTGTTGTTCCCTGCTGTAACAGAATCCTTGTTGTTACTCTGAAGGTTAGGTGTTGATGAGCCATCAGAGTCAGAGACATTCCCTTGATGATGATCACCATCATCATCTTGATCGTCTGAATCACTTTCTTGTGAGTCAAGTCTGGAGAGCTCAACAGCTGCTCTAGCAGCAGCTGCTGCATAAGCGGCTGATTGAAAAGCATCACGAGCAGCAGTGGCTACATCTCTGTATTTCTTCCTTTGTTTTACTGATTCAGATAATGTCTCGTCTAGGTTCAGATCTTCAGGAAAATTATCGGTATCATCTGAGATAGCCGATTCATATGACTTGATCGACTGCTTCTGGTTGTCATCGAGTTTTGGTTTCTCCTATAATCATAAAACATTAGGCATTTAGCTATGAAACGTTTATGTTCGCTTGGATACAAATTGTTATTGATGAGCAGTACGCAAGTTACCAACCTCGACAACTGCAGGAGCATATTCCTCCAAATGCAGAGTGATACCATTCTCCGAAGAAATTTCTTCTAGGACTTTCAATCTGCTCTCCAAGCTAGGCTGCCTTGACGATAACTTGTTTACAACCTAGAAGAATTCAACAACTTTGTGAGAAGAGAATTCAAAGAATATTATTTTCACTAGGTATCCAAGTATTCAACTCTTTATACCTTAGAGTTGACGCCACAATTGTTGCGTAATTCAACAGCACGAGAAGCAAATTCTTTGCCGAACCACAATGCGAAAATCTCACGAATTTTCTGAAGCTCAGGAAACTCTCCACATCTTGAAGATGCAAAGATCAAGCTTGATATGGCCTGCTTGAGCTCATCAGGACATTCCCTATAGCAAACAAAAGGCATTCATATTGTTAGTTACCAACAAACCCAAAAGCTTAAACTAATAGAAAATAACCTAACTATAGAATTTAATACTTAAAGTTATAACACATGGATACGTCTCCTTGCGTGCAATGTAGACAAACAATAGATTTCATATAGAGAGGGAAATAAGGGTTTGAACCAAAGACCTTCGTGTTATAATACCATATTAGTTTTCATCAAACTTAAAAGTTTAAACTTATACAAAATGATCCAATTATAATATTTAAAACTTGAGGTAACGACACGTTGACATATATCATTAAATGAGGTCAACAACAACGAAAAACCATTGCATTTCTATCAAAATATAGTACTAACTTGTTCTTTTGAATGATCAAGACTCTTTCTATGAGCATATGGCAGTAGTCTTCCATCATAACAAGCACATCCAACATGTTTTGCGCCTTTATAACATACTCAACCTGTACAAAAGAGAAGTGGGCATTCAAAGTTATGAGAGAAATAGAGAAATAGAGAGACAGAGAGGGTAGAGAGGGTAGAGAGGTTATACTAACACGATCGAGAGCACGTTCATGGTGACCAAGTTTAAGGAGCTCAACAGCATCAGACCTTGCATGGGAATACCTAACCTGGTGCTGGTTCTTGAGAATGGCAATCCTGGAGACAGCAAGTTTTGCAAGAGTTTTAAATTTCGAGGTCTTGAAATTTCTCCCAAGAAGAGCATCCAGTTTTCTTCCCATTTTGCACACAAACACAACTACTTTGGGGGGTTTGTGTGAGTCGTATAGGAGCAGCCAACTGCTTTATATATGAAATGAAAATACGAATTTAATTGGTGAAAATGACCGGACATCGAGCGCGTGAGACTAGTACTAGTCCTATGTCTTGAATTGGGCAAAAGAGGATTGGTCAAAGTTCGGCGGCTTATATGAATTCGATCTAGAATCTAGAACAAGTGAACAACTCCGTCCTACATCTTCCACTTGAAAATAACAGCTGTTTTTAGGACCAAAAGTCCACCACGAAACCACCTTTTTAAGTTTTAATATACATTTGTGTTTTTGTTTTTGTCTTCTTCTCTGTTTTCAAAAGCCTAAAGACAATTCTATTATGCTTTCTGGGTGATGCGGCGGTTTCATTTAATTATTTTTTTTTTAGTAAGCCGTTTTAATTTTACTTAAAAGAGAAACTAATACACGGTTATGAAAAATTTTGAAGTAAATATAGTATCTGAAATAATGAAAAACATGTGGGGAGTCTCTCCTTCGTTACGGGAATAGTTATGTGATTGGCACTTATGCTT
Organism: Nephelium lappaceum; assembly: GCA_021234005.1. Lineage (NCBI taxonomy): Eukaryota > Viridiplantae > Streptophyta > Magnoliopsida > Sapindales > Sapindaceae > Nephelium > Nephelium lappaceum. Next base: position 10,669,290 of record CM038011.1, on the reverse strand, counting down.
GATCTAGGTAGGTTTCCATGAAACACTAATTCGAAAAAAAAAAGTAATAATAACACACTTGTATTCTTCTTAACATGTTTATATTAGATGCAAAATTTGTGTAATACATACGTAATATTTGAATCAAAATGCTTATAGTGGTTTTCTTATTAGTGCACAGTGGTATAATAAATTCAGTTTCATAGTTGTCAACTGTAAATTCCATTATTAGTAATTGACTTATATAGAGATAGAATGTTTTGTGAATATATTCTTGGGTTATGGGGGATCAAGATTTAGGATTTAGGATGAAGCAATAAAAATTGATAAAAGACTTTAAGATGGTGCAAATGCTCACCTTTTCATGGTTTGATGTTTGTTCGTGCTCAATTATGTTGTATTTCATGTGTCAAGAGTGTTTATATGTGGTTTTGGACCTTAGGATTGCAGGCATTGCATGTGTTACATGTTTGCATGTTTTTCTTTAAAGTTCAATTCTATGGGTCATTTTTATGGGGTATTTTGGCCTAAATGTTTTTTTTTTTTTAATAGTTTCTTCATGGAAAATATAGCCCTAAATGTTAGTTAACTATAGGAAAAACCTACGAATCAATCTGAGATCAGACGAAAGAGGTATAGTCTAAATCGTCAAAGTGCAAGGTTTGAGGAAGCTCAGCGAAGACAATCACTGAGTCACCACTAGGGTGATGACCCAGTAGCCACAACAGTCTAATTACTACCTTGATCGCTTGAGCAATGAGCCAACGGTCTCCAGCCACTAGGTGGTCGCTTAAGCGGCAACCCAAGTCCCTCTATAGGCAATTTTTTTTTTCTTTATTTTCTGGTCGTGGTCCGTTTTCTTATTTCACTTCCTCTTTTTTCGATATGTTTTAGACATTCAAAACTTGATTAAAGAAGTATAAAATTAACTATTTCACTTTATTAAAATGTCTCATACTTGGTATTTTGTCACTTCAAGATTTTTAGAATTTTTTGCATTTGACTAGGAATTCATGTATAGAATAAATTAGGAGTCTTAATAATTGATAGGTTTCAAGTTGGAATGCAATTAAAACTTGCTTATTTTTGGATTCCCAATTAGATTTATTTCCAAAAATAAAATTCTTAAATTAGGAAGGGTTTTAATTGGTTTCCAAATCTCTTTAACTACACTATAAATAGGTGTTTGTATTTCATAAATTTGTGTGGCTTTTTATACATATTTTTTTGAGAGCTTTTCAAGAGTAAGACTATAAGTCTAGATTTAGAGTGTTTGAACATACATTGCATCTAGACTTACGCATTGTTATCAAACATTTTATATGAGTGCATACATCAACTTGTTAAGTTTGAATATTTGTATCGAATGATCATTCATAGACCAACTTGTAGTCTTGCTTCTTAAAAAGAAGAAGTTGAGAGGATTCATTAGGTTTACATGACTAGACAAGAAGGTAAGTTCAAGGTGATTGGTAGCAGATTTAGAAGATAGATGAAGTTATCATTCTAAATTCGTAAAACGCGTGACTTGATGACTACTATTAGTTAGATATGGGTTATGTTTCCATTCTAAGTAGGTTAGAAAAGTATCTTGTAATCTATCTTTCAATAATGATATTTCGTTCGAAAGTGGCTAACGGGGTTCTCTAGTCTAGTGGCTTTTCCCATTAGATTTCCACATAAAAGTTGTATGCATAACTTCTCTATTTACCTTTTATTATTTATTTTTTTATTTTATTTTCCACTTGTTTTAAAGATAAAATAAATTTAATGAATCTATTCACTACCTTTAGGTTAGTTATTGTGTTCACTAGCGCATTTTATCAACCATTACATTTAGAGATTGTTTGTTTTTTCAACTTAATATTTAATAGTGTTAAATTGCAACTATTAAGTTGTTTTCGTTTGTTTTTTTAAGTGGTTAAACCTTTTAAAACTATCATTTGTCTTTTTTAAACAATCAAATTACTTAAAACTACCAAAAAACAACTAAAAAAATTAAGTAAGAATTTTTAATTTTTTTATTTAATTATAAATCATTTAATGACATTTAAAAGTTTTTATTCTAAATCTATCCTTCTAAAAATAACATAATTTCAAATTTATCATAATTTTATATTACTCAAATTTCTTTTTTTTTTCCCTTGATACTTACAAAAAATGTATTTGGAAAGAAAAATCTAAATACATCTTATCCCAGATTGTCTTGGAATTAAACTAATATATTTTAATTTATAATTTAAACATTCACATTTTTAATTGTTTTCTTAAATATGTTAATATATTTAATTATGTAACTATGATTAATATTACTATATTTTTTAATCATATTTCAATAATGAATAAAATATTATTAATATGTACATAAAAAATGTTTTAAAATTTATTAAATTATTTATTTTTGGATGTTTGTATTAAATTAATTAAAATTGCATAACAATAAATAGTAAAAATGGTATAAATATCAACTTACTAGTTTTCAGATAATTTTAAATTTAAAAAATAAATAAGTTTACAGCATATTCAGAGGTAAGAAAAAAAATAAAAATAAAAATATTGTTCAAACTTCAGGTTTCAGTCACTGTTCAGTCTTCAGCAGTATTGTTCAGTTTTCAGATAAAAAAAATAAACGACCACCCCTTACTTTTATATATTGACATAATCAAAATGCATTTATATCTCTAATAAGTGGTTTATGAAGTCGTCCACTTGACTTTATTAAATTTAATACACACTAATAAAATACTTACCATCAAAATACCACTGCCAAATTGTGAATAAGATTAGGGTTATGCCATAGAATTGTATTAACTTGTTGAGTCTTCCAATGCAAAATTTGTGAGGCATTGAAAATTGACTTATGACAACATTAAAGTGAGTGTCAAATTTGCTTACTAGAACATGAATTTGTGCAAAATTGAATAAGTGAATTTTTAGATTTTCTTACCTTCAATTCCATACATGTGACAAGTTAAAGTAATTTATAATCACAAACACTAGAATTGAAATCGTTACCATGAATGTTAAAAATGAATATATACATACACACACTCACACTAAAAGTAATACTACACTATTCAAAAATTTACTCAAATTCATTATCTAAATAATATGATAAACTTATATATAATTATTATATCATTAATCCCAAAATTAACACAGTATCTATAAATCAACTTGTCACATCATTTGAGCAAAATTTTTGAATAAATTTTTAAAAAGTATAACATTATTCATACACCAAACCTTCATATATTTTATTAATGTTGTTCCATTTTCTCTGTGAACATATTACTCTTTTCTTTTTGGAAGAGAATATGAAATTGTTAAAATAAATAAAATATGAAGAAAAGAGAGATCAAGAAGTGAGAAACAAGGTTTAAAGTTGTGATTTCACATAATCACACTCCCTTCTATGAATTGAGTCATTTAATCCTTGCAATATAATTATAGGATTAATTAGCCAAATTATGATTATTATACGCATATTCTTTCTTGAATTGTATACACCATATATATCCAGCATTTATTCATGTTTTATTTAGTATAATAACCAATTAATCAATAATTTCATTTGATTCGCTTAATCATATTAGGTTAATTGTAGGATACATCAAGTTATCTCAAAGTCTTAAACCACCAACTTTAACCAACAATTTTGACAAATTTTATAAACAAATGCATGATCCCCACGTTAATTCAAAAGTTGGCGAGATCATAGATAACCTCAGATTATAACTTTGACATCATTATGGATTTGTTGTCAATTGAAGACCCAAAATCAAAACAAAATAGTAATAATAATAATAATTATAGTAGTAATTAAGGTGTGAGAGCAGCATAAAATTGAAGTTTAGCTTTGACTAGCTTCATTAAATCATGCATTTCTTCTATGTGCTTTTGATAAAGTTTTCAAACGAAGACTACTCAGGAATGGGAATTACATGCAAGTGGAAACGGCCCACCTCCATTAAATATTAATAATAAAAAGATTTCATTATTATAATACAAAACTTGTGGGAAGGAATGATTATTAAAAAAATAATGTTTGTATAAAGAGAGACCAAGGGTAGTCGTTGGTAAAGAAAAGGAAATAGCACCTGTGTATAGATTTACCATAATACCCTTTGCAATTACAGTTGTTTATTTTTAAATCAAAGTAGAGTCAATTAGAATTGTCATCGGACCCCATATCCTATCCCCATTTAAAGGGAGATGTCAAGGACTTTTAGGGATTGAAAATTAGGGATGAGTATGAGAGAGCCATCCCGATCGCCATTTCCTCCATTTATAATATAAAAATATATACTTGATAATTAAATGTATTTAATACATTTTTTATTTTTCCCATTTATGACTTAATCATATGTAATAGTTTTATATTGTTTGAACTTTTGTAATATATTATGACTTATATAAAAGGATTGTAATTGTAATACAATGTTATAGATTTCGTATATTGAAATATTGTCGTAGATTTCATATACTGAAATTGTATGAAATTATTTTACGAATTTTTTTTAATTATATGTTTTATTTAAAAATTTTAGGTTAAATGGGGTAAAATAATGATTGAAAAATATGGAAAATGGAGGACAAAAGATAGGGATAGAGATAGGGAAGCCTGACCACAAGTACCACCATCTAAAGCATTTGGGTGAGAAAGGGAAGAGGACGAAGGAATGGGGATGGGGATGTAGGAACTGGAACCCCATTTGCCTCCACTGATATCTCTAGAGTCAATTTATTGTTGCACACCTTGCACTTGCCTTACTCTTGTTTCTTCTAGTCTTTTTATTTTTAATTAGACCCACCCCCACCACTTGAAATAGAAGCCGTTTTAGTGAAAGTTACTAGAAATGGTTCAATAAAAGGTGAAAATTCATTTTTAGTCTAAAAAGTAATTAGTTTTTAACTCCCAACAAAATTTTAATCATTTTAACCCATTTTCAGCCCTCAAAACAATTTATATGCAAAACTATACATTCAATGTTTGAATAATGCTACATTTTTCAATAATTTATTCAAAAATTATGCCTAAATGATGTAGCAAGTTGATTTGTAGCTATCACATTTGTTTTAAGATGATATATTGATAATGTGGTGATTATATATAAATTTACCATATTATTTGAATAATAACTTTGGGCAAATTTATGGGTAATGTAGCATTACTCTAAATATTTTACCAACGTAAAATATTTTCAACTAAAATCATTTAATGTAGATGCTATTTTACTTGTAGTATTGCAATTAAAATGTTTTAAGAGCTAAAAACAAGTAAAAAATTATCAAGTTTTCATTTAGGACTAACAACAAACAAATTCTTTTTTGTTTTTGAAAAAAAAACGAATGTGTTTTTGATTTGCCCCTTTTGAATTCATTCTAACTTTTTAATAACAAGAACCCACTCATGTAACCTAATGTGGTTTGATGACAAAAAACACTTATTCAATCTAATAATATCCTAATTTGAATCACAATATTGCGACTGATATTTCAAAAATAATAATAATAATAAAAACCCACTTTCTCATTTTCTCAACTTGGCTTAACCTCTTCCTCTACCAAAAAAATTTGGACTAATCTAAATTTTAGTATATTAATTTTATATTAATACATTGGCTCAATCCCTTTGCGAACATAAAAAAAGTAAGTCTTCAAACAAAATTATATAAATTTGAATTTTCTATTTTGTTTTGGAATTTTTGGGTAACAATAATATTTAGGAAGAGGTATTCAATTTAAACTTTTAATGACTTTTGTTGAATTTGAAAGTCTAGTATATTTAATATAGACTTTTAATAACTCTATAAAAGTCATGTGATATTCAATATAAATTTTTAATGACATTTAAAAAGTATATAAAAGTTATATGATATTCAATCAAAACCTTTTAAGAGTTTATAAAAATAATAAGGTATTCAAAATATCAATAACTTTTATAGAATTTAAAATTCTAATGACTTCGGTAGATTTTTATAGACTGTTATGTTAAATTTATAATAATCAAACTTCACAAATTATCTCACACTCCCCTCAAAAATTTTTGTAAACTTTTGTTGTTGATTACAAAAAGTAAACCTCACAATCTCTTTTACATTTAAATCTTCCCAAACTCAATGATAGTCATAAGTAAAAATATTTCACACACACACACACATGTGTGTGTATATATATATATATATATATATTTCACTCCTATTTTATTGTGAATTATAATGGTCAATATTTTTTTTTCTATGTTCAAATTTAATTTTTGGATCTTATTAAGCCCTTTCTTTTTCAAATGACATCAATTTATTATTTTATAGAAAATTTCAAGTTTGAATCAAAACTGAGAAATTCTATCTCGGCAAAATAAATTAAAAAAAAAAAAAGTCTTATAATTTATATTTATATATACATACAATACCAAAAAAGAAAAAATGTCTAAATGGATATTAATCCAAATCATCTCATTTGAAAATCTCATTGTTTTAATCGATGAAATCAATCAACGAAATCTTTATTTTTTATGCTAAAAATAAGAGGAAAAACCTCTATTTCAAATAAAAAAGAAAAAAAAATAGTATTTGGAGATTTTTTAGTTAGTGGTTTATTAAAAAAAAAAAATTAACTTGATTGTTTAATTACATCTATATCTGTGATATTTTTTTTTCAACTTTTATTCCTATTACATAGTTGTTGGGGAATTTCTTAAACTTTTACTCTTGATAGTTGTTTTTCACCGGTTTATTTACACTATGTCAAAAAAGATGAGAAGTATAACTTATAAAGTATATAATTTGTACAAGCTTGTTAAAGGAATATATTTTTATTTTAGAAGTAAATGAAAATCTATAAAAATCTATCAATATCTATAAATCTTCCTCCTTACTAGTTAATTAGAGGAGACAATTTTAACTCATTTTGTGAGACTCAAGGAAAACAAAGATAGTATATTAATGAATGAAGAGCTGCTGAAATGTGGAACGATGTTTGGATTATTGATAATAATAGATATTTGAGATGTTACTTTTCATAAAAGACATAAAATAAATAATGAAACACTTAAAATACTTGGTGTTTTAGTTATCAATTTATGTGATTGAGATAACTTTTCTTTTATTTATGTGTCATGTTTTTTTATTACTATTGACATAATAAATATAGTATTATTAACTTATAAAGTGTATATTACATTATAAGTTAGTGAAAATTTAGTCTATTAAAGTATATGGAAGTCTATAAAAGTCTATGAAAGTTTATAAGAATCTTTCATAATTTTTTTTTAAAAGTCCATCAAAGTTAATAAAACCCTTTAAAAAAATAATTATAAAAGTTTATGAGAATCTTTTAAGAATCTGTAAAATTATTATAAATCTATAAAATTCTACAAAAATCATTCAATAAAAAAAGTCCATGAAAATTTTTCAAACTCATAATTGAATACACCCCCCTTAGTTTATGAAATTTTATAGTTAATCTAAGTTTTTTTTTTTTTTTTTGGAAATATATATGGCTAATCTAATTTTGTAAGTAATGACATAAAAATTGAGTGCTGCATTACATAAATGAAAAATTCAACTATATAATATCATTTTATTGTTGTGATTTGGCTTGAGCTATGACAAGGATTTTAATTTAATTAGAAAAAATTGAACAAATAACAATAAAATTGGTGTGAGTTTTGAATTTAATATCACAATAAAAGAAAAAAGTTCTTTAGCATAGTTTTGTATTCGTAAACTAACAATTAGTTCACGTGCTAACTATTTCTTTTTCTGTAAATTACTTCGTGTAAACAATTAGGTCAGCATGTTGCTTAATTTTCATCAGGCGAATATTTATATTCGTGTATTTTGATGGTATACTTTTATTTGGATATAGTTTGTAAACAAAATAAAGAAGAAAAGGTATAATTGGTAATACATGGAGTTTATATTTTAGTGGGGTGTGCATACAAAAAGAGGGTTATATACGATTTTAAGGGGCGTCAATATGGAGACTCTTTGTTTAATATTTGTTGTTGTCTCACCAAGCCAGCCCAATATGCTCAAACAGAATGAATTGAATCAAACTAAACCTAATAAACTTAATTGAACTAAATCCATCAAACCAAATTATATGGCTTAATCATAAAAAAAATAATTATTATTTTGATACCAAATTCACGTACTTACATCATCAGTGATATAAGTAAATAAATAATAAAGTTGCTTTATCTAAATTTTAATATCTAAACGATGTGGCATCTTAAAAATAGAAAAACTAACCAATCAATTTTTAATTCACTAATTATAATTGATTAATTCTTTTATTTTCTAAGATACCATGTCAGTTAGACACTAATTTGGACAGAAACATTATTCATAAACAAATAAACTTACCACTATATGTAGGTTCATACTAAAAAGAATTTATTGGATTGGTTATTTTCTCCACAACCGTTCCATTGGTTCGTTTCAATTGAAAATTCAAATCAAAACAACCGAAGCTCACCCTCCAGTAATGGCAACCACACTCCATCGCAGATCAACACAACTGACCCCTCTAACGAAAACAGCTTTCTCAGCGATCAACACCAGTCAGGAACTAAACCAGATGACATCACTAGAAGAGGCAGTTGTAATTATTGCCAGTGGCGGTAAGAACTCTTCAACTGGCATATCGGGCCTCCATTCTTCACCGGAGAATTTGGCGCTTGCTGCCTCCAATGCCATCAAGGTTCATCCTCTAGACACACTAGATGAAAAGAAAAAATATTTGGAATAGGCCATTTTGTACAATGCCTCTATTTTTTCTTACTTTTAATTTTGGAAAGAAATGCCAGTATATTAAATTCAAACCCAGTTCTATACAGAATATGCAGCCACAAATTACAACCGATGGAAATGTGACCGAGAGTGGCAAGCGAAGAAGAGGGCTAAACACAGATAGAATTATGCATTAGTAAACATTTAAGGAGAAACGACTCCAAAAGCTATATAAATCTGAGACATAAGTATCTTCACAAGTTTTCTCCAAAGACTCCAGATGACATATAATTTGGGGTATAAAATACTGTTAATGAGACAAGCATATTCACCCAACATAAAAGAGAAAAGTCGAACAGATTTAAAAGAAACTAAAGGTGAAAGCAGGTCCAAATAAGTAAAACGAAAGACCACTTCAATCAATCTTCAAACTCATGCATATGATCTAAAAGATAGTTGGCAGCCAACTCCTCGTTCTTGTTGCATGCAAAGAACACCTCCAACACTAAGGCGCGATCAAAACCCATTGCTTCAAGCTGCACAAATTGAAATCATCAACCAAGAACAAGTTAATCATTATATCACATTTTGCTCCTTATATAATTTGTTTTAATGATAATGGATATCAACTTAATTCTTCGCCATTCTTGTTTCAGAAAAAAATAAAAATTTGTACCCAGAACTCGTACAATCTTACCCTCGTCTTTCAGATTCTTAAATGGAGCCTACTGCCAACCCCCTGATTTTACTAGCCACGAAACTCTAAAAGTTGTAATATATTAGTTAAGTGGCACTACGGGGTCTTGTTTGAAATCCTATCCCTCAACCATTAGACCAACCCCTTGGGGTTTATACATAATTATTCATTAAAATCAGTGACAGTGGTCATAATAAGGGAGCTCTAAAAAACACCCCTTGTTTTGACCCATTATGTAAAACAACCTACTGAATTCAAATTTGAATGAAAACCACCTACAGAGGGATTTTGGATTTTTGGTCCACAAACGGTTTTTTAATCAAATTTTAAAACAACAAAATATATTTTTATTTACAATAAATGGGGTTTTAAATTCAAAACTAACAGTCACAGCCTGTTTGTTTTTTGGTGGACTACTGGTTCACATTTGTAATTTTTTCTTCCTATCAATAAAGTATTTGTTTCCTATCAGAAAAAAAAAAAAAAAAAAAAAAAAAAAAAAAAAAAAAAAAAAAAATCAAAACTAACAGATTTTTTTCTTCAAAAAGGTTAAACCTCAAGGGTTTGATTTTTGAAATTCTCCCTATTTATAATTATGTATAGTCTGAAGCCAGATTTTTACTGCAAGTTCAATCCAACTAAATATGAAATACAGTACCAGCAAAAAATGCATTTTTCATTAAGAGGGCAAATATTACACATACACGTTCAATTGCCTCTCGCTCCTCAGGGGTAACAGTCACAGCCTGTGGCATTGCGGAGGCTAACTGACTGAGTACGTTCCTGATAAAAGACATAATCAACTCAGCATCACATGCATTCATCAACTGATCAAGACAAAGTGCAAGCAACAAAACAAATTCATCTCACCCTTCTCCCCCTTCAACAGGCTCATTTATCAAACGCAAGAAATCAGCCTGGTGCTCTTGAATGAGCTGCATCAGGTGTGGATTTTGCTTCCCAAGCTCCTGAAGCATAGGCTGTCATACAAGATAATCTCATGAGTCCTCTAACAAAAAGGTGAGCAATGAAAACAAACAATCCAAGAGCAAGAGGGAGGAAACAAATAACTGAGAAAAAACAGGCACCTGCAAAATTTGGGGATTTGCTTGCACCATAGCACGCAACGCTTGAAACTGACATAACAAGAATGAGAGAAAACAAACTTTAGAAATTTCATTCAATATATATAAACAAAAAGCTGCATTGGCAAAATATTACTGATACCTGTTGACTGTTGCGCAGGAAATCCAAAGTACCAGCACTGGCATTTGAACCCATATTTGGAAGGCCCTAGTTCCAGAGAAATAAATCATAAAATTCATACTCAAATCCAATCAAAGTCTTATAAATAATTGTCAAAAGAAAGGCATGTACCTGTGGAAAAAGATCCAGTGGGTTTGAATTAGGACCACTGGTCGGTGTGGCTGTTGCAGGTTGTTGAGCCTGGGCTGGTGGGTTTACTGCCTGCCCACTAGCAGGAACACGAGAAACTGGTGGAACTGCAGGTTGCTCAGGAATTCCCTGATATCATTGCTCATATTTAACTGATTGATTAGTAGCAATATAATAAATTTACAGCCAACTTAAACTTGCAAAAAAATCTGCTTATCTTCTTTATTTAAACACTTCCATTTCTAACAATATCTCTTCTCATGACAGCATTCCAAGAAACCTCAAGCAAGGGGAAAACATAAAAAAAAAATGAAAGGGAGAAACTATACAGCTAGTAGAGTCATAGCTATCATCAATCAGTCCATATTTAAACTATTTCAGTATTCAAGCTTTAAATGACATGCTGTGCATAAAAAGCACTTTACATGACATGCTGTGCATAAAAAGCACTTTACATGACATGCTTTGCATAAGCACACACTAGTGAATAGTAAACAAGATGAAGCCTAAGAAATTGAGTAAGAACTTACAGAATACAGATATTCAACAGCTCTTTCAGGGTTGTTATATGCAGCTCGTAGAGCACGAATAACAGTTTCCCTGTCCCAACTCCCTCCGCCCATGTCAAGTATCTGTTGAACGGTAGCTTCTAAATTACTTCCTGCAACAAGATTTGATGCAGCTTGGCCATAGACATCTGAACTGCTCAACCCAAACAATAAAATACTCAACTTCATAATCATAATATAGAGGACATTCATAAGATAAAGCCATGTTCTAGACAGTCACAACATGACACCCTTTAACACTATTTAGAGACCAGAAAGGATACTCACGAAATAGGAGGAACTGTAGTCGGGGTGGATTCAGGGACAGACTGTGGCCTAAATTAGTTATAAAAATAAGAAAAAGAAGACAAATGAGGAAAAATAACAGCATAATCATAAGTCCTTTGCAGTTTCCAAAGAGAGGAACTTCTAGCCAACACTTTCACAAGGAATAACAGAAATCAAGTAAAATCAAACTCACGGTGCCACAGTTGGTGCTGGAATCTGAGATGTTGTTGATGGTTGTGTTGATGTAGGAGGCAAAGAACTTGTAGGTTGAGCCTACATAAACATGTGGCACAGTTATGTTTTGAAATGAGACGAAGAAAGCTTGATACCAATAAATGTATTCAGAACATGCCACAAGAAGTTTCATATTCACTACCATAGAATTTAACAATTATATAAAATTGCAGAAGTTTCATGAAGTTACATGCCACAAGGGTAGGTATTTGTCATGCGCCCTTAGTTCTTTTCTCTCATTTTGCTAGCAGTTCAGGCTTTTACAAAAGATGGATAATCATAACGAAGAAAAATTTATACTAAGCATTATTATAAGGAAGATAATTTTATGCTTTAATAGAAATATATGCAACACAAAGTATCATCCATTTGTTAGAGGAAGATATTATAAATTAACAGCTGTTATCATGTTAGCAGATCAGCACAATCAAAACTAAGTACAGCATGAAGAAGTAGCATCTATCAGATGCCTCATCTCACATGAAAATTATGGGGCTTGTTGACTAAATTGCTGAAATGCACAATTGCATCCAAAGAACGATTAATATTACCATAATTTAAGCAAGAAAAACTGATACTAAAAATCCTCCCTGTTATTATTTCAAATAAATAAATAAAACCCTCCCTTTTATGACTTAATTTAAAAAGTCATGCACACTAAAAGCATAATAAATGTAGCTAACGCTGAATCATCAAATTTCTTATTATCATAATTTAGACTTTTAGATCAAAAGATAAATGCCTGGCTTTCAGCATATTTCTGTTTTAAGCAAGTCAGTCAAGTGGAATATACATGCAGCAAACATTTGATGCAAGCAAATTTTGAAAACTAACTTATCAAGGCAATCATCCTGAGCCTCACAACATTTTGTGGTTTATAACATCAAATAAGTTGGCTAATAAAAAAAAAAGGCCCACAACCCAAAAATTAACAAAAAAAAATGACCAACATAGGTCTAAAACTATGTTTGTTGTACTTACCTGATTTGTAGGTGAAGCTGATGTAGCTGAGGCACCCGCACCACTTGATGAAACTTTATTCTACAAGTGTTTCAGCAAGAATAAATCAGGGCACACTCTAAAGCAACTGTTATGCTTGTGCTCTTAGACAAAGTAATTTGTTAAAAAGGTAATCAGACAAGCCTTTATACAAAAACAATGTGCATTATCATGAGTAATAATAATATTAATACCCATATGGATAATAGAAATAAATTTCGAAATAATTCAATAAGAAATAATTGCAATCTTATTAATTTATTATATCCTTATTTTCTCATAAACAAAAAATAGTTACCAGGGACTTCACCACTATATAATGCAATATCACGCCCCATCTAGATTAGTATCAGTCATAAAAAGAGAGATAGCTAAATATTTTCACTAAACCTTATAGCACCAAACAGAAATAAATAGGATAAATAAATTTTGAATTCAACCACCTAAATTAAGGCTCTTCGAGTAAATTAACCAGATATCAATTAATGCATAAAATCATCCAAGACCAGTGTTACAAGCAATATGTTAAAAAAATACACAAGCTTGCTATTAGGTAAAGGCTGGGTGTGACCAACTTTACATACTGTGTGCCTGTGTCCATTTTCATAGGTAGGAACGTGTCAAGACTAATGTATTGGTGAGTAAGCTAAGGACCAAGAATTATGATGACCTTGCACATGACTGGACTCCTTGAGTTAGGTCCTGAAAGTGATGCTCCTATGCGTGGTCCATATTATATCAAGCTAACAGGGAATCAAGTGCAGGAATGAATTTAGTAAACATCTTCACTTGTCATGAGTGGTTATGAGACCATACATCATATTTCTTTCTTTTTCTTACCATTTTATATTCATTTTTCAAATATAAATTCAATGTGTATCCCATTTTTCTCTGGCAAATGGCAATAAAGAAAAATGAGCTATTTTAATAACGAACAAGAAAGAATTATGCTAAGCATTATGTATAAGGAAGATATTTTATGTTTAATTGGAAATCTATGCAACACAAATAATCATCCACTTGTTAGAGGAAGATATTAAATTAACAGCTATTATCATCTTAGTAGATCAGCATAATAGAAACTCAGTGCACAATGAAAGAATAGCATCTTTTAGATGCCTCATCGCACATGAACACTATGGGGCTTGTTGACAACAACTGAAGAAACATACGCGATTGCAACCTCAGGGAAAATAATATTCCCATAATTAAGCTAGAAAAACTGACACCTAAAATCCTTCCAGTTATAACTTAATTTAAGAAGTCATGCATTCTAAAGCAGAATTAATATAGGTAACTCTGAAAATCTACAAATCTCTTATTCTCATATTTAGGCTTCTAGATCGACAAATAAATGCCTGGCCTGGAGCATATTTCTGTTTCAAGCAAGTCGATCAAGTACAATATACATGCAGTAAACATTTGATGCAAGCAAATTTTGAACACTAACTTATCATGCCAACAAGGTAGAGAATCCCGAGGTTCACAAAATTGTGTGGTTTATAACATCAAATGAGTTGTTCGATTAAAAAAAGGAAAAAGTCCACAATCCAAAAATTAACAACAAAAGGTGAGCAACATAAGTCTAAACTATGTTTGTCCTACTTACCTGATTTGCAGGTAAAGCTGAAGTCGCTGAAGCACCACTTGATGAAACTTTATTCTACAATTGTTTCAGCAAGAATAAATCAGGGCACACAGTAAAGCAATTGTTATGCTTGTGTCTCTAAGACAAAGTAATTTGTTAAAAAGGAAATCAGAAAAGCCTTTATGTAAAAACAATGTACCTTATTCCTTCTAATAATTAATATCAATACTAATAATAGAAGTAAATTTCAGAATGGTTCAATAAGAAATAATTGCAATGTTATCAACTTATTATATCCATATTTTCTCATAAATAAAAATAGATAAACAAGAGACTTCCTCACTCAATAATTGCAATATCATCCCCCCACTTGATTAGTAATAGTATCAATCAAAAATAAAGAGATAGCTAAACAATTTTCACTAAAAATTATAGCTCCAAACAGGAATAAATAGGAGAAATGAATTGTGAAAGCAACCTCCTAAAATCTGAATTTAAGGCTCTTTGAGTTAAATGAACCAGATATCAATTGATTCATAGAATCACTCTAGATCAGTGTTTACAAGCAATATCTTAGGAGAATACACAAATTGGTTATTAGGTAATGGCAGTATGACCAACTTTACATGCTGTGTCCATTTTCATAGATAGGAAGTTGTTGAGACAAATTAATAGGTGATTAAGCTAGGGACCAAGACTTATGATGGCCCTGCCCCATGACTGGTATGTATTTGAATTAATAATGCATCAGAGAACCTTTCAGTTAGGTCCTGTAACTGATGCTCCAATGCATGGTCAATATTATACTGGCAGATATGCAAGCTAACAGGGAAACAGGTGCACGAATGGATTTGAAGAACATCTTCGCTTGTCATGAGTGGTTAAAGAACATCTTCGCGTGTCATGAGTCTCACGACTGGTACGTCATATTTGTTTCTTTTTCTTATCATCTTATCTTTATTTTTCAAATCTAAATTCAATGATATCCATTTTTGCTTTGGTACAAAAGAAAAATGATGCAAGTTTAATTCTGAAAATAACATATACATGCTAAACTGCATCTAAATGGCTTCGCCACATTTTTCCCTTATGCTTATCTATAAAATTGAAAGAAAAACAATCTCCAAAGCACACAGACAGTCTCACCTTAGTCAACATGATAACAACAAAACTGTTTTCAGCAACCTTGTTATCTTCAATAGTGGTGTCATCCTTTAGAACTTTGCCCTGATGAATAAGCATTTGTTGTGCAGCAGGGTAAACATCTGAACCTTGTACATTCTCGATATTTTTCTTGACATCAGCAACCTTAAGAAAAATAGAGCAATCAGAAGTGTCCATTTTTCAGTAGAAGCATTTTAATCGACACAAAAACACAACGAATTGACATCATTGGAAATCTTATAAAATAATTTAACATCAACAAACAGACATAACTAACCAACTATTTTCAAGATGTGAAATTACTACACTTAACAAGACACAAAAGCATAGTCAAACTTTTCTTTAAAAAGTGCAGTTCGAATTAAAGCATTACACTACCATATTTTCGGTTAAACATTTGTGCTTGTGAAATCTTACAATCCACAAACCATCGACCAAAAAAGTAAAGGCAGATGCAGTTCAACTAAACGACAAGTATCAATTCCAAAACACATAAAAACCATAATGAACAAACAAATCAGGCAGAAGCACACTAGTTGTGCACAAACAAAGTGGCAACTAACATACAAACTTAATCACATCCAACTATTTCAAATCTTGTTGAGGCGCGTTTGCTAATCAGAAATAACTAAGACGGAAAAAGAACTTAATTTCTGATTTGTTATTACAGTAACAACATGGGCGAGAATCAAATTACAAAGACCCCACACAAAATCCAGGATTATTAACTTCCTCCTGGAAAGAGAAGGTAATTCCCTCATCCCACTCAAGGAATCAACTTTCCTTTGAACGAATATTAATCCCCTTCGATTTTCATTCCCACTTAGTAGGTCTACAAGTGCCCCCTTAAATTAAAGAACGAAACCATGTTTTCGTTCAAACCTACAAACACAACATCCAGGGCTTAGCGAGCAAAAAAATGTCAAATTCACAGTACATTAACAAGTCCACCAACAAACATCCAATTTCCAGAGCACAAGCAAAAACAAAAACCAACAAATTAGAGATCTTTTAAATTTAAAAGCGAGCATACATAATCTGAGCAATACTAAATTCAATTAGTGATTACACAAATTCAAACCGCAAAGCCCAACATACATGTCAGACACAACAACAACAACAAAACCTAATTGAAACCAAATAGAGGCATACTCTGTATTTGACCAATTACAATTAGTGATGGATGATACCTTGTCTTGAGGGTTCACTTCGATTTCGAAGTGAGTTCCTTTCAAAGTCTTCACGAAAACCTTCATCGTGCTTCCGATTCTCCGGCCAATTCCCCGATCTCCGGTCGCCGCCGAGAGCCCAAAGTAAAATAAGCGAGAAAGTAAATTACAAAATGCCACTATGCAAAACCGAGGATGGGCCACTTCTCCTTTTATAAGTAGAAGATGGGAGAGGATCGTGTCACTGTCGGTCATATAATGGTTGTTTTAAGACCAATCAATTTTCGACACGTGACCAGTTTGAAGTGTCGTGGTGGCAACGGAAGTTTGGAGCATGCTAGATTTTCTGCTTTCAGCGAATTTCTTTTCAGATTATCTCTACCTTCGGTTTACCGGAAATTTTAATTTTATAATTCAATCCAAAGTGTAATTATTGTTATTATTAGTAAAAAATTTGATTTAATTTCTAATTATGCTAAATGTCACAGTGAGAAATAATAGAATCTAATAAAAATTAAAGATGATTTATTAATAATCAAATTTATAATTAAACAATCTTCGACACCAAATTTCTTAGGAATT
This sequence comes from Nephelium lappaceum, assembly GCA_021234005.1. Taxonomy (NCBI): domain Eukaryota; kingdom Viridiplantae; phylum Streptophyta; class Magnoliopsida; order Sapindales; family Sapindaceae; genus Nephelium; species Nephelium lappaceum. Next base: position 10,651,909 of record CM038011.1, on the reverse strand, counting down.
TATTTAAAGATTTGGAATTTATGATGATTCGGAGTCAAGAATGGAATAATCGTTTACCTTTTTCGTTTTCCTATTGACCATTCGATTTCTTACTCTTCCGAATTGAATATTGAGAAGATTTATATTTAAATATACAAAAATTGAATGTATATTAAACTTGTAATGAATTTTAAAGATTATAAAATAAAGACTGTGATAGGTGGTCTAGCTGCATCCTCTGATACGGACTATATTGGTCCGACTTCACTCTAGTCATTAACCTTATCTTCAACACCCCTTTTTTGAGGGTAAGGTGATTTTCGCATATGGCCAGCTCTTATAGTGTGATGGGCAATGTGCAAAAGGCTTGAGAAAGAATTCATCGATGTACGGGTAATCCACGATTACTAGCAATTTTAGCTTCATTTTAATGGTTCTTTTTTTTTTTTTTTTTTTCTCTTTGAAATAAATTTTGGTGGGTTATAACCTGCAATCCGAAGTGAGGATGAATTTTTTTCAAAAATAATTAAGTTCAATTATATAATTTGTCTGTATCAAAAAATAATAATAATTTATATTAAGATCGGGATTTTAATTTTTTTATTTTGATGATGATAAATTATTGTGAATATTTAATAAAGTTTAATTTGATTATGATATGATATAAAGTTTCAAATATTTTTTTTTGAAAGAAATCAAATGTCCCATGTAGGGATCTAAAGTCTAAACTTTGGAATCTTTCATTTACTTGCATGAAGAGATAAAACAACAAGCTTTTTCGAAATCTAATGGCCCTATACCTTTGCCATCAAGATTATAAAGTCTCCAAACTATTTTTTTTAGCATGGTTGAGTCATTCACACACATCAAAGGGTTATTAGTGCTTAAATATTATTATTATTATTCTTTAAGAGAGAGAGTCTTTTTTTGTACTTAAAATTCTATTTTTTTTTCTTTGATGTACACTTGAAAGAGTGAGATTATCTACAAGAGGGATTGAGAGACTAAAAGAAGTGCAATAATATCTTAGTGAGATTGGTCTAGAGAGCCCAATTATGCACTTACAACGAATTCAAGATATTTAATAAAAACAATTCATAATTTATTATTACAATTATGATTTTCTTTATTTTGTATTCTCCTAGAGTTTTTGGATTCCTACAAGCTTACGATTCCTTATCATATGTTATTATCTTTTAGTTTATGATTAATCTTAATATTTTTAGAATTAGAAATATTATTTTAAGGTTTGATTTGTTAGTATTTAATATGTCATAATTTCTTTTCATTCGAGAACGGTGGGTGGCCTAGTGGATACGGCTCACCCCACCTACTTCCTAATTGTCAACCTTTACCAGCCACAATATGTGACAATTTTCCCATTTGTTTGTAGATAACCTTCTCTTGGTTCTGGGAGTAAATTTTCAGGCTGCTTACTAAACAAACTCTATCGATAGATTCTGATAGATAGTTGACTTAGTATCAGAAAAGGTAATATGAAAAAATTAAATAAATAAATAAATCTTTTCATTCTCTCAATCTATTTAGTCTTGAGGGTCTTAATTGGTCTAAGCCTGGTGAAGTTAATTTAGAAAAGTGGATGCTGGTAAGAGTGGGATGAACCACTATAAATTCAATGTTTGACTTCTACTACTACTTTACTTTTCTTTAATTTGTCTGATTTATATATTCGACTTATTTATTTACATTTGCTCAGACATCTAACAGTTTCACGTTGTGGTCAGGAAAATATTTTAATTTGATTGAAAACTCAATTCACCCCTCTCATACGTTGCCTTTCAATGCTATACTTTGTTTGACGTCGCTGTTGTCATTGAGATTAATATTGTCTCTTAGCTAAAATCTTTTTATTTAGAAAGAATTACACATACTTATCCTAATTTTTAACTTTTACAAGTGAAAATGACTTCATCAAAACTAGTGGCGACCTCTTTTACCATTAGTTATTATCCACTAATATTAATCATTATGAAGGTTTTTGGTCTAATGAATGGTATTTTTATCCTTCCATATTATGTTATGCACCTCGTCTCAACCCAAAAAAAGTAAATGTTGTGTGCGTAGCATGTGTGCGTGTACATGTGTGAACCAAAAACCCTTCTAACAACATATACCTAACAATTCATGTTTTCCTTTAAATTGAATCAGTCTGGTTCGGTTAGATTGCAATGTAGCTTAAAATTTGAAAGGAAAAAAAAAAAACAATTCGTTTATAGTTTTAGTCTATCTATAACCTCAATCATCTTTAGCCTTTTGTTTTATTTGACCGTAAGTTAACTAATGAAATAAACTAATTTGATACCTTTTCAAAACTTTAGGAAAGATATGATGCGTTTTCAAAATATAGTTCAAATTTTGATACTTTCCTAAAATATAAGGACGAAAATGATATTTGCCCATTTTTTAACTTTTGTATTAGTTTAGAAAGTAATTTAAAAAAATAAAAAATAAAATAAAATCCTATATAACCACATATTTTGATATTAATTTTTAAATAATAATTCTGATAATCTTCCATGTTCAAGTTTTCTTCTTGTTTTCAACTTCCTGAAAATCCATATATAAAAGTGGTGAAAGAAAAATTAAAAAAAAAAAAATGAAACTCAAACTATTAATTGAGCAATACTATCACACAAAAGGGTCCTATCAGTGATAAAAGTTACCAATCTCACTTGTTTTGCACACTCAAAGTGTATACTTTAGCACAAGCCAACATGGAGTCTGCAATTGCAACAACAGACTCTTGTGCAGTCTTTGGGCAAATCAAAGTCTCTATTGCTGTTAAAGAGACCCAGTTTTTTTTTTTTTTTTTTTTGTAAGAAAATGGTAAAAACTGTGCCAGTGACCAAATAACGCAAGTTGAAAAAAAGAAAGCCCATACACAATCATACAACCCATTTACAGCAACTGATAATGGCCTTGGCTGAGTAAATTCCAGCCAGTCAATCTCATACATGGCAATTACACAAATTCCCGAACCAATCTAATGCCCCTCCTATCTTTACATGGACTAATAATAACAATTAATACAACATTAAAAGCAACAAACAAAAAACTCACAAAAGCATTTAGCAATTGAATTTCCAAAGCCTCTAGAGAACGTGGGGATGGGAGCAGACATACCAAAATCCATTTTTAAAAACCCAGTTCACCAGCACACAACTATATGAAACCTCCTGGACATATGCTCTAGGAGTTAGTCCCTGAAAATTTGCAAGCCAAATGGAACAGTAAAAATCACCAAACCAATCTACTTCACCAGAGGCGCAAAGCCAATTTGGATTATCAATTCATCCCATGGTACACAAGACTCCACATCACCCAATAACTTCAAAGGTTCTGAGACTTCACCAAAAATTCTATTGATGCCATGAGCAAATGAACAGGAACTGAAATGAACCCAGAGCATTTATTTTTGCCACTTTTGACTAGTTAGCTTGATGTGTCGATTTCCTTCCCATGATCTTCCTCTTGAAGATTCCTCCGCAGCCTTCTTAGCCATATATCGTAATCAATAGGATATGGTGTACCGCATAAACTATCAATGTAATCTGCAAATGCCTTCAACACAGCTGACACGTCACCAAGCTTCTGCTGAATTGTTCTCCTTGACCAGGAGGTTTCTCTCCACTGTAGTGCTCCCTCAACTGAATCCAGATCAGGCAGAGACCCACCACAGGAAAAGTAGAGCATGTAAACTAGGCTCTCTGCATCTGAAGCAGAGCACAATTTTCCCTCTTGCAAAGCATATGATGACGAGAAATGAAGATTCATTGCAGGGCGATCCCTGTCTTCAAGTATAGCATGTCCCCAACCAATAAGAACAAAATAAGGGTTCCTCACACCAGACCTCACACAAATCACATTCTCTGGTTTGATGTCTCCATGCCGAATTCCAGCAGAAGAGACAGTGCAAAGAGCAGATAAGCAATCATGGCAACACCTGATAGCCTCATCCAAACCGAATCGACCTTCGCTCACCATATCAGCGACTGTTTCACCGACTGGACTGGTAACAAGAATTGGGGTTCCACACAAAGGGTGATCACAGTTTCCACCTGAGTTCGGTCTTCGACATTGGCCAGGGTGAATAATTCTTCCAGATGCACTCAACTGAGGCAGATATTTGCAAAATACACCTTTCTGTTTCATGATAGTCAATATTTTAGTTTGTCTCTGAACTTGATACCACAAATTCATATCTTCCCAAGCTGGTTCCAGCTGAGAAGGAGGTGAACCAACATATAAAAACAGAGACTTTCCTGTGTCTTCAACTGGTGAAGCAATGTAGTATGTATGCTCACCATTATTAAGGACTTCATTAATCTGATAACCCTTTTGAAAATTTGAATCTTCCAGCCACAGTACAGATCCTACTTCCAGTTTCATCAACTCTTCAGGCTCAATTTTGATGGATTCGTCCTGAACTTCGACAATTTCAGGAGAAACACTGCGCTGCTGGAACCTAAATAGACCATTTCCATTCACTCTATTATCCCCCAACTGCCTCTCCACTCTTCTTGTTTGGAGGCGAGAGCCATGGTCAGCAGCTAAATCTTCAATTGAGTGTTTGGGCAACCCAGCAAATTGCATGATACAGTGGAAGGTTGCAAAGAGTATCTGTAGAGCACCGATATCTCCCCAGTTGGCATTTCCAAGCTTGTTCCAGATTCTATCCACTGGAGAGACTGCTATTCTACAATGTTTTTTAATCCACTCAGCAGCAGAGTCATAAACATTATTCACATCAAAATCCAATTTATTTACATCTCCTTCAACTCTTACAACCCCACCATATTGGGAATCAACAAGAAGAATGAACACTGTTTTTGAACTAAGAGAAAAATTCAATCTGCTTAAGCTTCTTGACAACAGTATGCGGAGGGCATAGAAAAGAGCCTCACCTAGAACAGATAAAGAAGGCAGCTGATTGCTATTGCCAGCAAGGCTTCTAATATCAGGCCTCAGAAGAGCTAATTCAAGAATATGGTCCCACTTTCCATGTGGATGTCTAGGGTTCTTAAGCAATATACCTGTAGCACAAAGACCTTCAAGCTTCCCATTAGTTATCGCCTTCTCAGCTTGGTAGAATTTTAAGTTAGCATTGTATAAGCAGGCAACAGAGAAAGGCATGGGTTCATCTTGGCTCCAAAACGCCTCCCACAATGCCTTCACACTTGCATGCAGAAAATCTTCAATAGCTAGATATGCAGTTGCTTCCACAGCATCAGAAGTTGAAGCATAAACAGCATTGGGCATCCGAATCAGCTGCTGAAAAGCAACCCCTTCCAACGCATAATCAAATTTTTGAAGTTCTATCAACTCAAAAGGCACATCAAAAACCGGCTTTTTAGACTTTTCTGAAATTGATACAAACCAGTCTTCCAATTTTGTGGTCAGAATTTCACTGTCAGCAAATTTATAAAGAAAGTCCTTGCAATTTCGAGACCTACCACCAGATGATACACTGGATCGTTTTGTCCCAGACCCAACTGATTCCTGGTCTGGGGATCCACCTGCCAAATATCAAGTTCAGTAGTTAGTTATTTAGATGTATTTGTCAAGTGCACTTTCACATAATTATGCCTATCACATTCAAATTAAATACAGTAAAGGATTACTCAAGGCAACAAGAAATTTAGAACAATTTCAATTAAATACATGAAGATTGAAAATGCCTTGTAGATTTATTTGGCTCTTTAATACTTGAAACAGCTCATGAGAATTCACAAGGATCTAATGTGCTTTTTAATATCTACATTAAGATTTGTTCATTCTTGTGGCGGATTGTTTGGGAAGGTTGATTGATAGAGCCAGGGAGTGCCTTTTGGTGGAGGGCTTTTGTGTTGGAAAAGAGAATATTATGGTTTCACATTTACAATTTGCGGATGATACAGTTTTCTTTTCTTCCAGTAATGAAGAGAAGTTCGGCAATATGGTTGAGTTGATTCGGTTTTTTTTGTCGGATTTCGGGGCTTAAGGTCAATTTGGCCAAGAGTGTTGTGGCGGGGATTAATTGTAATGAAAGTAAGTTAGTTAGCCTGGCCAATTCTTTTGAGTGTGAGGTAGGTAAATGGCCGTTGAATTATTTAGGGATGCCTTTGGGAGATAATCCGAGATCAACGGAGTTTTGGGCCCCTATGGTGGAGAAAGTTGAGAGGAGACTAGAGGGTTGGCAAAATGCGTTCCTATCTAGAGGTGGAAGATTGGTTTTGATTCAAGCCGTGTTGCACAATATTCCTACTTATTATCTTTCCTTATTTAGAATTCCTTTTGGGATAGCAAAAAGAATTGAGAAGATCATGAGGAATTTTTTGTGGGGTGAAATGGGTGATAGAAGGAAAATTCACTTAGTAAGGTGGGATGTTGTTTCTAGTTCTCGAGATAAAGGTGGGTTGGGGATTGGGAATATTGTGAAGAAGAATTTGGCTTTGTTAGGCAATTGGATGTGGAGATTTCCGTTGGAACCAAATTCTTTGTGGCATAAAGTGATAAGAAGTAAGTATGGTATTCAAGGAAACGGGTGGGATTCCAATGTAGTTCTTAGAGGTTTTACTCGTTGTCCTTGGAAAGTTATTATGCAAGGCTACCAAGATTTCGCGAGGAATTTGACGCTCGTTGTTGGTAATGGTGCTCGAATCCGGTTTTGGGGGATAGCTGGTTAGAACCTCAATCCCTTTGCTTAAAATTCCCAAGATTGTTTAAGCTTGCTTCTGATCAGGATGTTTCAGTAGCAGGCAGAAGGGATAGTTCTTCTAATCATGGAGGTTGGGTTTTTGATTTTAGAAGAAACTTGAATGATAGGGAGGCTCAGGAATTTTCTTCTCTTATTTCTCTTCTTGATAGTGTTTCTATCGTTCCTGGGTTGGAAGATCGTAGAGTGTGGAGATTAAGCTCTGATGGTTCCTTTTCGTGCAAGTCATTTTTTGAGGAGTTGATTCAAGATGACTCTCTTCCTAGGTTTGAGTTTGCGAATTTCATTTGGAAGTCAAAGGTGCCAAATAAGATTAAGTTTTTAGTTTGGATTATTGTGCACGGGAAACTAAGTACTTGTGATATTCTTCAGAAAAGATATTCTAGTACTTGTTTTTTTCCCTCTCGGTGTATTATGTGTAAGATGAGTGGGGAGACCATAGATCATCTCTTTCTTCACTGTCCGGTGGCCAGTATGTTATGGAATAAGATGTTTTCCTCAGTGGATTTGAAGTGGGCTGCTCCAAGTTCTCTTTGTTCTCTCTTGCTGGAAAAGTTTAAAGTCCTAGGAGGAGGCAAAAATGCTAGTATTCTTTGGAATTGTGCAGTGTTTGCTATGCTTTGGGTGATTTGGGAGGAAAGAAATAGGAGAATTTTTGAAGGAAAAGAAGAGGGGGAGCTTTTTCTTAGAGACAAAGCGTTTTATTTGGCTTCCCTTTGGGCATCTACTAGTGAAGATTTCAAAGATTTATCGTTATTTTTCATTATGCAAGATTGGAAGGCTGCCGTTAGTTAAGGGTCTTCCCTTGTTTGTCTTTTGTTTTTCGTGTTTTTTTTGTTTCTTTTCGTGGACTTCTGGTTCACTGTTGTATTTCTCTTTGTTTTCTCTTTTCTTAATAAATTTTATGTTTCCTATCAAAAAAAAAATATCTACATTAAGATTTGGAAGACAGAAGGAAAAAACTTTTGTGATGTATATGCGTAGATTAGGCAGGTATTACTTGCATGTGTATGCTGTGTATTTATGATTCGAGTGTAAAATCAAAACACAACAATTTTGCAGCACATAAAATAATAAATGAGCTAATACAGAATATAGTGGACAGACCAGCTAGCTACTTGTCAACCCCTTATATAATACATTTAAGCGGATGGATATCCAAGAACTAAGTTAGAGGCAGCTTCACTCTCATAGCATGAAAGTTAATTTTCAAATTATTTAAAGAAGCAAATTTTGGTGTCAACCTTAGAACCATTGTCATTCACATGAGTTAGAAACCTCAAAGGCAGAACAAAGGTTGACGAAGAAGAAGCAAATTAGTCAAAGGTCAGTCAACTAATATCACATCCATAAGTCCAGTCCTTTATATTGATAAAAAAGAGCTTAGGATCACTACCATCTCTTGGATTTTGAGAGGCATATAAAACCAGATCGTTATATGTATATCATCTAGGTGTTTGTACATGTACAGTTTGTCAGGATCATAAGATCATGCCACAAGCTTAACAGTCCATAGAAAATACAACCTAATAGCAAAGGATATGCTCTGACCATTGTTGTAACCATCACGGATACCAGAAAGAGGGAAACAAAGCCTCCTCTTATATATAATCATTTTTTATTGAAGAAACATGGGGAAAAAGAAGACACTCACTCAGCTGCTTATAAAGGGAACCTAGTGAAGTTTGAATAACAAATTCCATTTTCTATCATTTCATTCCTAAAGCATTATACCAAATGGATATTATGGAAACATTTTATAAGGTATAAAATAACAATTTTATTCTCCAGAACACCTCCCAGCGCCTCCTCTCTCACCTTCAACACACTCTCTCCTCTCTCTCTCCCCTGCTCACACACCCACACACAGAGATACTAATCCTTTGTTGAGTTCAGCATCTACGTCCGCAATGCCAATCAATATATAAGTGCAAAGACCATGGAAATGCAACTTTAGCAAATAAATAAATAAATTTAGACAAAACATTTGGACTTTAGAGCAAGCATTAGGCAGCTGGTAGGTCAAAACAGAATTATACTATGAAGCTCAAAACCTGGTAATGAAGAGTTAAATAAGAGGCCAAGAATCAAACAAAATCAGATCCATTTTTCAGTAATAAGGTAATTCTAGAGCTCCGTTCGGTAGTTTAGTTTGAGCAAAAGGGAAGGAAATTAAACCATTTTTTTAACAAATCACCAATTTCATCAACTCCCATCTTTTTCAATAAATCTAAACAATGCATAAACTAAACGCCTTATCCCTCCCCCAACCCACCAACCAACAAAATGATAAACAAAAATGAATGATCAATAAGAAAAATCTACTAGATTTAGCACATAAGAAAAGATAATCAACTTGCACTCCTCGCTGAAGTAGCACGATGCAAAGTTTCATAAAATATGAAACCTCAAGAAGGTACAAAATGTAAAATTCAATTGTAAGGTTTTTGGTCCATTACATTGAAAGGAACTTGGTTAATGTGCCCATAATAACCTTACAATGGTCACATAGTGGAAAAATAAGATGATAAAAGGATAAGAAGGGTGACATGCAATTATATTTTGCTACTAAGGAGTAAGTGTTACAATGTTAATGTACAGCTATGGTAAAAGTCACCATAAGAGAGGTCGAGGGAATGGCAATATGCATTCATCAATAAGAAATTATGAGGTAGTCAACCTAACTACTTCTTAGGAAGTTGGGACCTTTAACTTTCTGTTTGAAGGACAAGGGTGCGAAGGATGACACAAATATTAGAAAACTTTATGAAGGATCCAAGTGCCTTTAATTATGCAATAATAACAAACATTAAACACAAAGCATATTGTAATCAGCCTTTGATACAGGGCCAGTTGCTTATCCAAAGAACTATTTACATGTTCGCAACCCTGGGTAAAGGAAAAATGATTTCAACTTGGAAAACATGTTCCTGTACACAACCAAACATGTACACATTCCTTATTGAAAAATTTCACATTCAAATGTCAATTAGATTAAGTAAAATAATAACAAAATTCTAAGAGATTATATTCACTCTATCTAATAATTATTTACTTGTCAACAATAAACAATATGGAAGCATAAAACTAAATTGAACACCTAAAGAACTTTAGAGATTTTTACTCATATTAACCAAAACAAATTGCTATTTGCAACGGCCAATTGTAAAAGGTGGACCACAAAAACCGATGGTAAAAGCTTAGGATTTAGAATCTGAAATTTTATCCCCAATCTGGTTTCCAACCTTGTAAAGTCATGTTCAAGTTCAAATGTTGACTTCCTCCCTCCCTTGGTTAGTGTGTGTGTGTCTTGTATGTCAATACAAACAGCATCAATGGAGGGCATACTAACAATGTCCTAGACTCATGTAATTACGATTCCCATAACAGTGCGTTCAATGCCATAACACAGCTATTCATAAATTACTAACTTGATAGGAGATAACTCATTTCATTTCCTCAATCAAAACATGTGTTTACTAAATAATATATATTTTCTGTGTGCAAACAAGATCATCAACATCACTCATAGATGTAAATATTATAATCCAACCAATTTGTCGATCCAAAACACAAAGCTATTTTCTAGTTACTAGCTATTTATCAAGGAAGGTTTCATGGCATGGTACCAAAGCTTTTAAGTTAAAATTTCGCTCACACCAAGATGGGAAAGAGTTTGGTTTGTATACACCGCAATTATTTTCTACAATATATACATATATATAAAACAACTTATAAAACAGATTTACAAACCGACTTCAACATCTAACCATTGATATGTTTTTAATCCAAGAGTCAAGTTAATTGCTGATGTGGCATAAAAACTCAACCATCTGAACCCTTGGATTGAAAACACATCAATAGTTAGATGTCGAAACAAGTTTTTAAAGTTCTTTTAGCCTGACCCATATATATACATATATATATATATATATAAAACAACTTATAAAACTGACTTAATAACTAACTTCGACATCTAACCATTGATATGTTCTTAATCCAAAGGTCAAGCCAATTGCTAATGTGACATAAAAAATCAACTATTTGAACCCTTAGATTGAAAACACATCAACAGTTAGATATCAAAATACGTTTTTAAATTTAGTGGTTACAAGTTGTTTTAGGCTGACCCATATAAAATTAAGCATCTCAAACTCAAAAACCAAATCAGATAAAAACTTCTAAGAATAACAACTTTCCTCAATATACAAAGTGACATTAATAAAAACCTGGGCAATCAACCACCTAGTCTTAGACTGATGATTGAATGTGAAGACTAAACAGGAGTTCAAATAGGAAACACATTCAGTTCTAAGACAGAAGAAAACTGGTCGAGCTAGAGACAACATACCTTCCATTTTCAATTACAGTCTCACTGTCCTAATTGCACTATCCTCCGTATCTGAAAACACAAAAAGAAAAAACTTTAGAAGTCTAAGCTTCTCATAAAGCAAACAGAAGACCAGGGTTATAACGGGCAAGCAGCAGCTTGAATGAAGAAAACAAAGCAACAGATCTAAAATGAAACCAACCCAGAAACGAAATCAACACCCCCCAGATTCACTGACTGTGAATCACAAAGACTAGATACATGAAAACGATACATACATACATAATCAGAACAAAAAAAAAAAAACTTAAGAAGAAGAAGAAGATGATAATTGGAAGAAAAACAGCTGACCTGCAAATGACTTTCTGTTGTTCGCGACCTGCCAGATCTTGCCACACAACTCCACTCAAACTAAAAATACTCTTTTTGTTTTTTTCTTTTTTCTTTTTTTTGGTTTTGTATTCTGTTTTATTGTTTTCCTTTTTCACTTTTAAATTTTTATATTATTATAATTCATTTTAAAATTTGTAAAGAGAAAAATTCTCTATTGATAAAATATTTTTCGATAACTACTTTTATAACTAATTTAAATATTATTATTGATGAATAATATTATTCAAATAATAAAATAATCAAATTCAATTCATTAATTTAATAATTTGTAAACGGAAAAAATACAACTTTAGTAGTGTGTGACTGTGAACGGTTTAGTAATAAAATAATCAATTTTATTTGATCATTTAAGTTAAATTTTATCTATTCGAATTTTATCAAAATTTATAATTATTAGTTTAAACAGTAATACATATATTTTTATATATTTAATTTGACTATCAGTACACAAACACTTCCACAATTATTTATATTGTTTCGGTAGGATAAATTTGTATCATCTTTCGAGGTAGGACTAATCAATTCGACATCTCATATCTTTTTTTCTGTTTATTTTAATAATTTGTTATATTTAAAATGTTAAATATATTTTAAAAATCAATTGAACATATATTTTTATTAAGAATATTTTAATATCAATTTATTTGCAATTTTCTAATAAATAAGTTTAATTATTTTTATAAATCATTTTTATTCTAAAATTAATTAAAACAAAATTTTAATCAAATTACTTCAAAATATTCTTTTTATTATGAAATTAATTTAAAATGATTTTATTCTATTTAAAAATTAATTTTATCTAATTTTATATTCATTATTCTCACATTGTTTTAAATATAAAATATAATTATTGTTTTCCAACCTCATACTACCTCAAATAATAAACAATACTTCTTTTTAATCAAATCCCAATTGCAGTAGAAACAATGCAGTATTATTTTAGTCTAATGTTTTCTAAATCAATCCCATAAAAAATAATCTAATCTAATCTAATCTTGTGGTCAATTAAATCCTATCAAATTCTATCAAATCTAACTTGGGAGCCAAACAAGCCTTAAGAAGAGACAACAATTCCAATCCAATTAAGTTATATCCAATCAAATCTCATGAAAATAATTTAATCCACTCTTATGATCCGTTCAATTCTAGCAAATCTAATCCTATAAAAATAATCTATATCAATCTTATACACCAAACAAGACCCAAGAGGAGAAAATCAATTCAATCGAATTCAATTATATCCAACCTAATCCTATGAAAATAAACCAATCAAATCTTACGGACCATTCAATTCTATTCAATCCAATCTCATGAAAATAAACTATTCTAATATCAAGTGTCAAACGAGCCCTAAGAGGAGAAAACTATGTACAGTATAGATGTTTACTCTCATAATAAAATGAGAAAACTATAGACATAGAGCTTGTAAATTTCATTTAGTCTAGTGGAACTTGAACCCCCACCATTAGTAGGTATAGATGCATAATTACCTATGCTAGGAAAGGAATAACAATACATTTATATCTTTAAAATATAAATTGAAAAAGTTAATTTCTAATAGAGAAATAAACCTAGAGGAGGAGGGGAATGGGAAGGGGATGAATAGGGTTTTTAAAATTTTTCCCAATAGAATATTGAAAAACGAGTTCAATTACTTAAACGAAAACCCAATCCAAGTTTCAGTAACAAATCCTAACCACAATTGTTACTGAACCAGCTATCAATCTTCATCTAATCAAATAAACTAATCCTGATCAAATAAACTAGATATAGTCTAGAAATACAAGACAATAGAAACAAGATTTAGAATAAAATCAACATTTAAATAAAATTTTAATCCAAATAATAAACAATTAAATCTAGATTTTGTAAGTAGAATCCAAATCAATTAAACAAGACAAAAGCATATAAACACAAGCATGTGATTTATGCTAAATGAGGTCAATAAACAGTTATAAAATAATAAATAGAGTCCAAAGAGAATGATGATGATTTTTATTGGAAAACCCAACCAAGTAAATATCACGGGTCACTCTTGACCAAGTTAAAAGATCCATAAGTTGGTTAATAGGTAAACCCTGAAGCTTGATGAATAAGAACTCACTTCTTTTGGACTATTCCAATTAATCTACCCTCAAGCCTTTTCTTAATAATCTCATAAAACTTATTAGAGACTGAAAATATATTCTCAAGCTATTCTTAAGTCCAACACTCCTAATGACATGATTCTTGTCTACCTACCTATAGGCGTTTTACTAGTGATCTTTGACTCCCAAGAATTAGCTATAAATCTTCACCTAAGTATATTTAGAATTAACCTAAAGACATATACAAAATCTGATTGCACTCTTCTCAACCTTTGCATATTGTTGTTTCCTTCAAATCACACGCGATTACAATAGTAAACTTTAGTTGCTTATACTGAGTGATGTGGTCATTTGGATTGCTCGTTCCGTCATATATTTTCATATTGGGGAGGGTGAACTTTCGAGGTATTTCTACTATTTGCATCGACAAACGACGAATCGGCAAAATTGTTTGTAACACTCTTCTTAATGGGTGTTGGTATTCTTGGGATTCGATTGATTAACACTTCTGCAAAGTGCCTAGCTAATGAATTCATTTGACACTAGGGGATTTGATTTCAAATTTTCAATCCTTGGTTCCACTAGATCCTTGTTTGCTACCATTGCCCTAATCCTTCCTTCAAGTTCAATTTTGAGCAACGGCATTCCATGTACATGATTGTCAACTGTTGCACTAGCTTGTTGCCCGCTCGAAAACCTACGTCCCTCACTTAAGTTTGGTTGCTTTCTCTCAAATACCAAATTCACTCCTAGTTGTATTGTCAGCCTTATCTATTGGTCCATTGTTTCTAGTTGGAGTTGAAAGATTGGATGTTTCATAATCGATCCTATAATTAACGATGGTGTTCTCTCAAATTCCAATATTGACTTGGATTGATTTCTCTGATTAAAACTTGGTAGAGGCGCCACTGATGCTGTCAACCTTTCTACTCAACCCTATAGTTTGACATTCTTAATTTTGACTGCCCTAGTCTTTGTCTCAAGTTCTTACAGCTTCTCCATGTAGTTGCTCATCTGGGCCATCAGCGTAGCCACATGAACTTCAATTGTCGATTGTTGGGAGGATTCTATCATCTTGCTATAGTCACGCTATCACTCAACTTCTTTGGCACAAAATTGCTAGTAGCTCCACGGTTGGCGCCAAACTGTAGTGGGTAAATTTAGACACTAATAACCTATCAAAAAGTCAAGTGATTGTAACGATGAGGCTAAAAGGAATTATATTTATTGATAAAAATGAAAAATGAGTGAAGATGGAAATAAAATACTTGATTTTTTTTTTGAAGAGTATTTCGGTAGAGTTTTTGTATCTCCTTACAAAAATTGGTCCCTAAAATGGAATGAAGGTTGTCTTCTATAGACCTTAGCTTTGCATTTGCTTCATGTTGCACGACCCTTGTCATCTCGGCCTCCATTCATGCAACATAGCTCTCCATTTACGTTGGAGTAAAGACTAAGTTGGGGGTCGTTGGGCACTCTCAACAACTGTCAAACCCTTATTAGTTTGGGGCAATTGTTATCTTGGGTTGAGGTTTGGGCTTTTAACAGACATAGGCTTTATATGGGCTGGCACCTTTACTGCTGCTTCTTTTTCGCCATTACGGCCATTAGATTTCCAAAAAGCTTAATGGTTTATCTCTTCATGCAAGTAAATGAAATATTCTAAAGTTTAGATCCTTGCATGATGCATCTGCTTTCTTTCAAAAAATATTTGAAACTTTGTTATATCACTATCAAATTAAACCCTGTTAAACATTTAATTTGTTATCATCATAATAAAAAATTATAATCTTAAGGTTAACACAATTTGTCGTCGCGAGCATGGCTTGGTGGTAACCTACCTTCTTCACAAAAAATTGACAAATTAAGTAATTGAACTTCGTTAACGTTTAAAAAATAATCTTCTTTTGAAAAATCCATCCCGACTTTGGATTGCGGGTTGCAACCCCCGCCTACATAAGCTGAAATTGCTAATAATCTCAAATCAACATAAGCTGAAATTGCTAATAATCTGAATTCTAAGATTTGTTATTGAATGATCTTAACTTTTACATCGAACGAAATTATATTATTTCTCACTTTTTTTTTAATATTATTTGTCATTATTATTTTTTTTGTAACATGGGCCAAAGAGAATTTAAATTTATAAAAAACTACTTATATCTTATGGTTTAAAAGATAATGATGAGATTTGAACTCTTAACTTTCTAGGATCATGAAAAATATTCAATCAATCCTATTAAAGAATGGTATGTATAGCTAGAAATTAAATAAAATTCTTACTAAAATAGCAAATAATAATAATCATACTCGGATTGAGATTATAAAATTAAAATTTCGGGCGGGCAGAGGTACGGATAACCTCAAAAGCAATTCGCTGGAAGCAGAAATCTAGCATAGCACATACTCCAAATCTCTGTTGACACGACATCCACAACGCTGCCAATTGGCCATGTGTCGAAAATTGATTGGTCTTAAACAACCATTATTGAGCGGACAGTGACCCGATCGCCTCCCATCCTTCATCTTATAAAAACGAGAAGTGACCCCTCCAAGTCATCGCATAGTGACCTATCGTAATTTATTTAGTCAGTGGAACAAAAAAAACACTTGTTGTAGTTGGGGCTCTCGGCGGCGGCGACCGGAGATCGGGGAATTGGCCGGAGAATCGGAAGTACGATGAAGGTTTTCGTGAAGACTTTGAAAGGAACTCACTTCGAAATCGAAGTGAACCCTCAAGACAAGGTGTCGTCTATCACCAATTCTAATTCGTCATATACAGACTCTGCCTCTCTTTGGTTTCAATTAGGTTTTATTGGTATTATAGCTGATATGTATATTGGGTCTTATGGTTTGAATTTGTATAATGCTACGATTGATGAGAAAGTAGTGCTTTTTTGTTTGTTTGTTTAATTCATTTTTTTATGTGTAATTGCTCTCAGATTACGCTCTTTATTAAATTCAAGAAATTGAATGTTGTGTTTGTAGGTTTGAATGAAAACATGGTTTCTTACTGTAATTTAAGGGCGCGCTTACTAATTGGGAATGACTGTTAAAGGGAATCGAGTTTTATTGAAAAGGGAACTTGATTTCTTGAGTTGGGATGAGGGAATTGATTTCTCTTTTCAGGAGGTTGTTAATTTTTTATTTTGTGTGGGGTCCACGTAATTTGATTCCTGTCAGTTTTTAGTAAACACTGTAATCGCAAATCAGAATTTAAGTTTCGTTTTCCTCATGGTGATTTTTAATTAGTAAATGCACCTGAACGAGATTTGAAATAGTCGGATGTGATTTACTTTGTATGTTAGTTTTCGCTTTGTTTATATGCAACTAGTGTGCTTCTGCCTGATTCCTTTGTTCGTTATGGTTTTTTTATGTGTTGTATAATTGATACTTGTTTAGTTGAACTGTATCTGACTTCTACTTTTCTAGTCAATGGTTTGCTTGTCTTGTTTGTGGATTGTAAGGTTCCTATTGCATGAAACTGCATGTAGGGTATGTAAGTTGTAACGTTTGAATTCGAACTGCAGTTTTTTATGGAAAAATTTGACTATGCTTTTGTGTCTTGTTAAGTGCAGTAATTTCTCATCTTGAATGTAGTTGGTGAATTATGTCTATTTGTCAATGATAAATCATTTATAGGATTTCAACGATGGCTCACTTCATTGTGTTTTTATGTCAATTAACATGCTTCTACTGAAAAATGAACACTTATGATTGCCCGGTTTGATCCTGAATTTATTCTTTAAGTCCTTGTTGATTGAAATGTCTATTTTTCTTAAGGTTGCTGATGTCAAGAAAAATATCGAGAATCTACAAGGTTCAGATGTTTACCCTGCTGCAAAACAAATGCTTATTCATCAGGGCAAAGTTCTAAAGGATGACACCACTATGGAAGATAACAAAGTTGCTGAAAACAGTTTTGTTGTTGTCATGTTGACTAAGGTGAGATTGGCTGTGTTCTTTGGAGGTTATTTTTCTACCAATTTATAGATGAATGTGAAGGAAAAGTGTGGTGAAGCAATTTAGATGCAGTTTAGCATGTATATGTTATTTTTGAAATTCTACTGGCATCATTTTACCAAAGAAAAAATGGATATTGATTGAATCTATATTTAAATGATAAGAAAAAGAAACAAATATGAGGTATGGTCGCATAACCAATCATGACAAGTGAATAGGTCCCTTAAATTCATTCCTGCGTATGTTTCCCTGTTAGCTTGGATGTCAGCAGATTAATATGGACCATGCATAGGAGCATCACTTTCAGGACCTAACTCAAAGATTCTCTAATGCATTACTAATTCAAATAAAAACCAGTCATGGAGCAGGATCGTTATAATTCTTGGCCCTTAGCTTAATCACCTATACATTAGTCTCAACACTTTCCTACCTTTGAAAATGAGCACAGCATGTCAAGTTAGTCTCACACAGCCGTTGCCCAATAACAAATTTGTGCATTCTCTTAAGAAATTGCTTGTAAACACTGATCTAGGATGGTTCTATGCATCAACTGATATCTGGTTCATTAGCTCAAAGAGCCTTAAATTCAGATTTCAGGAGTTTGCTTTCACAATTCATTTCTCCTATTTATTTCTGTTTGGAGCTATAATTTTTGGTGAAAATGTTTAGCTATCTCTCTCTTTTCTTGGCTGATACTAATCAGGTGGGGGGGCATGACATTGCAATTATCGAGTGGTGAAGTCCCTTGTTTTTTTATTTTTATCTATGAGAAAATAAGGATATAATAAGTTAATAACATTGCAATTATTTTTTATTGAATCATTCTGAAATCATTTCTAATATCCATATTGATATTAATATTATTATTTTTAGAAGTGTTATTTGCATTGTTTTTGTATATAAAGCCTTGTCTGATTACCTTTTTAACAAATTACTTTGTCTAAGAGACACAAGCATAACAGTTGCTTTAGAGTATGCCCTGATTTATTCTTCCTTAAACAATTGTAGAGTAAAGTTTCGTCAAGTGGTTCCTCAGCTACATCAGCTCCGCCTCCAGATCAGGTAAGTAGGACAAACATAGTTCAGACCTATGTAGCTCACTTTTTGTTTTTAATTTATGCATTGCGGAATGTTTGTTTTTATTAAACAACTTACTTGATCTTATAAACCACATGATTTTGTGAAGCTCAGGATGATTTACCATGTTGGCATGATAAATTAGGTTTCAAATTTTGCTTGCATCGAATGTTTACTGTGTGTATATTCTACTTGACTGGTTAAAATAGAAATATGCTGAAGGCCAGGCATTTATCTGTTGATCTAAAAGCCTAAATTATGGCAATAAGATATTTGAAGATTCAGAGTCACCTATATTAATTCTGCTTTTAGCATGCATGACTTCTTAAATTTTAATAAACTCATAGCAGGGAGGATTTTAGGTATCAGTTTTTCTTGTGTAATTATGAGGATATTGTTTTCCCTGATGTTGCAATTGTTTATTTTTACGGTTGTCATCAGCAAGCCCGATAGGGTTCATGTGAGATGAGGCATCTAAAAGATGCTACTCTTTCATTGTGTACTGAGTTTTTGATCTGCTAAGATGCTGTTAATTTAATATCTTCCTTTAACAAGTGGATGATAATTTGTGTTGCATATATTTCCATTTAAACATAAATTTATCTTCTTTATACATAATGCTTAGCATAAAATTTTCTTGTCATTATGATTATTCATCATTAAAATAGCTCATTTTTCGATTTTACCAGAGAAAATATGGGATAAACGTTGAATTTATATTTCAAAAATAAAGATAAAATGGTAAGAAAAAGAAAGAAATATGATGTATGGTCACATAACCACTCTGACAAGTTGAAGATGTTATGGACCAGGCATAGGAGCATCACTTTCAGGACCTAACTCAAAGATTTGAGTTATGGAGCAAGCTCATCAAAATTCTTGGTCCTTAGCTTATTCACATAGACTTAGTCTCAACACCTTCCTACCTATGACAGTTCATACTATTTTGTCACATAAATAACAACTCAACCCCCCTTATCCCTCAACTAAGGAATCTATGTCCATCAATAAACAATTAATTGCTCCTTTTTATCATTTCATATCCACAGTCTTTGAAAACAACTAAATCATTCTATGGTAATATTATGATAACGCATTGAACCCATATCACCCTTACATATATCTCTTAAAATTTATCAAGAAATCTACGATTTTACTGTCTCATTTTTCAAATTTCCAACCTAATCAAACATACATGTTCTCATAAATATTGAATAAAACTGTAATAAAACATTTCTGTGACTCCGATATTAAGAACAAAGATACATTTAATTAACGTAAGAATAACATCGTATAGTAATTCAATCTTATTTTACATCTTTCAAGAATCAATCTACAATTTCCTCAATGTATCGGAATTTTAATCATCCAAATTTCAAGTTGTATACAAATTTTGATTCAAATACATCGATAAAGTTCTCATCCAAAATTTAGCTGCAGTTGACTGTAAGAGGCTATAAGTCACATTTTCCTCACTTAATCTATTTTATCCTATTTATTTCTGTTTGGAGCTATAAGTTGTAGTGAACATGTTTAGCTATCTCTCTTTTTATGACTAATACTAATTAGCGGGGGTGTGATATTGCATTATTGAGTGGCGAAGTCCCTGGTTTATCTATTTTTATTTATGAGAAAATAAGGAATTAATAAGTAAATAACATTACAATTATTTGTTATTGACTCATCCTGAAATTTATTTCTATTATCCATATTGGTATAAATTTTTTATTATCAGTAGTGATACTGTACATTGTTTTTGTCTAAAGGCTTATCTGATTACTTTTTTAACAAATTACTTGGTCTAAGAGACACAAGCATAACAGTTGCTTTAGAGTATGCACTGACTTATTCTTGCTGAAACAATTGTAGAGTAAAGTTTCGTCAAGTGGTGCCTCTGCTACATCAGCTTCACCTCCAGATCAGGTAATTAGGACAATTATAGTTCAGACCTGTTTTGCTCACTTTTTGTTGTTAATTTTTCCATTGTGGACTGTTTATTTTTATTAAACAACTTATTTGATGTTATAAACTCCATGATTTTTTGAAGCTCAGGATGACTAACTTGTTGGCATGATAGGTTAGTTTTCAAATTTTGCTTGCATCAAATGTTTACTGCCTACATATTCTACTTGACTGACTTGCTTAAAACAGAAAAATGCTAAACCCAGGCATTTATCTGTCTATCTCAAAGCCTAAATCATGACAATAAGAGATTTAAAGATTCAGAGTTACCTATATTAGTTCTGCTTTCAGCTCGCATGACTTCTTAAATTAAGTCATAACAGGGAGGATTTTAGGTATCAGTTCTTTGTGCTTAAATTATGGGAATATTAATTTCCCTTTGCTTGTAATCGTGCTAGTCAGCAAGCCCACAGTGTTCCTGTGAGATGAGGCATCTGAAAGATGCTACTTCTTCATTGTGTACTTAGTTTTGATTATCCTGATCTACTAAGGTGATAAAGACTGTTAATTTAATCTTCCTCTAACAAATGGATGATAATTTGTGTTGCATATATTTCCCTTAAACCATAAAAATATCTTCCTTATACATAATGCTTATTTTTTCCTTATTATGATTATTCATCCTTTGTAAAAGCCTGAATTGCTAGCAAAATGAGGGAAAAGAACTATGCAACGGCGCCTTGATGAATACCTACCCTTGTGGCATGTAACTTGATGAACCTTTTGCAACTTTATATAATTGTTAAATTCTATGGTAGTGAATATGATTCTGTTCTGATTACATTTATTGTTATCAAGCTTTCTTCTTGTCATTTTAAAACTTAACTGTGCCACATGTTTATGTAGGCTCAACCTGCAAGTTCTTTGCTTCCTACCTCAACACAACCATCAACAACATCTCAGATTCCAGCACCAACTGTGGATCCGTGAGTTTGATTATACTCATTTTTCATTATTGTGAAAGTGTTGGCTAGAAGTTTCCTGTTCTCTTTCGAAACTGCGAAGTACTTGTGATTTACTGTTATTATCCTGATTTGTCTTCTTTCTCTTCTCTTTATAACTGATTTAGGCCACACCCTGTCCCTGAATCCACCCCGACTGCAGTTCCACCTGTTTCGTGAGTATCCTTCTGGTCTCTTAGTAGTGTTAAAGGTGTCATGTTGTGACTGTCTGGAGCCTGGATTTTAGGCTTATGACTATCTTCTATATTATGGTTATGAAGTTGAGTATTTCATTGTTTGGGTTGAGCAGTTCAGACATCTATGGCCAAGCTGCATCAAATCTTGTTGCAGGAAGTAATTTAGAAGCTACTGTTCAACAAATAGTTGACATGGGTGGAGGGAGTTGGGACCGGGAAACAGTTATTCGTGCTCTGCGAGCTGCATATAACAACCCTGAAAGAGCTGTTGAATATCTATATTCTGTAAGTTCTTACTCAATATTTTAGCTGCTTCATCTTGTTCACTATTCACTATTGTGTGCTTCTTATGCACAGCATGTCATTTAAAGCTTGATACTGAAATAGTTGAAATATGGACTGATTGATGCTAGGGTATGACTCTATTCGCTGTATAGTTTCTCCCTTTTATTTTTTATTTTTTTAATGTTTTCCCCATGCATGCGGTTTCTTGGAATACTGTTATGCTAAGAAATATTGTTAGAAATGGTAGTGTTTAAATAAAGAAGAAAGCGGGTTGATTTTGCTAGTTTAAGTTGGCTGTAAATTTATTGTATTGCTACTAATCATTCAGTTTAAAATGAGAAATGATATCAGGGAATTCCTGAGCAACCAGCAGTTCCACCAGTTTCTCGTGTTCCTGCTAGTGGACAGGCAGTAAACCAGCCAGCCCAGGCTCAACAACCTGCAACAGCTACACCTACCAGTGGTCCTAATTCTAACCCGCTGGATCTATTCCCACAGGTACATGCCTGCATTTCTGACAATTGTTTATAAGACTTTGAATCTTTGATTGGATTTGAGTATGAATTTTATGATTTATTCTTCTGGAACCAGGGCCTCCCAAATATGGGTTCGAATGCCAGTGCAGGTAACTTGGATTTCCTGCGCAACAGTCAACAGGTATCAGTAATGTTTTACCAGTGCAGCTTATTGCTTATATATTTTGCATGAGACTTCTAAAGTTTGTTTTTTGCTTTTTTTTTTTTGAAATTTTGTTTTTTCCATTCTTGTTATATCAGTTCCAAGCCTTGCGTGCGATGGTGCAAGCGAACCCCCAAATTTTGCAGGTGCCTGTTTTTTCTCAGTTATTTACTTTCGCCCTCTTGCTCTTAGATTGCTTGTTTTCATTGCTCACCTTTTGCTAGAGGACTTATGAGATTATCTTCTTCAACAGCCTATGCTTCAGGAGCTAGGGAAGCAAAATCCACACTTGATGCAACTAATTCAAGAGCACCAGGCTGATTTCTTGCGTTTGATAAATGAGCCTGTTGAAGGTGGAGAAGGGTGAGATGAATCTGTTTTGTTGCATGTGCTTTCTCTTGATTAATCAATGAATGTCTGTGATGCTGTGTTGTTTATACATCTATTATCAGGAATGTGCTGGGTCAGTTAGCCTCAGCAATGCCACAGGCTGTGACTGTAACCCCTGAGGAGCGAGAGGCAATTGAACGTGTATGTGTATTATTTTTCCTCTTAATGTAAAATGCACTTTTTTTGTTTTTTAACACACCATCCCTTAGCAAGAATGGTTGAGTACTTGTCTTAACCTTAAGAGGTCAAGAGTTCAAATCTCATCTTTATCCTTTAAAACACAAGAAGTGGATTGTGAGTCTTCCCTTGATAGGAGTTGTCCTCTCCCTGATTATGGGAGTAGTCATCTGAACCACGCTATTAGTGATCTATCTCAATAGTTTTTGGTAATCTTCTAACTCGTAAGGTGTTAGCATTTAAACTAGATTGAACTCATAGCCAAAAAAAAAAGTAAAATGTGTATTTTGCTAGTACTTCATTTCGTATTCAGCTGGATTGAACTCATAGCAAAAATCTGGCTTCAAACTTAACATGGTTTAACTCTTTTTGGAGCAAACAGCCACTTGGTTTTGAATTTAATTAAAACCTTAGTTTTGAATTTAATTAAAACCCTACTTATTGTAAATAAAAAATATTTTGTAGTTTAAAATTAGGGAAACAACCCACTGATTGTGTACCAAAAATCCAAAAGCTCTCTTTGGTGGCATTCTTTCAAATTTGAATAAAGATGCTTGCTTTAAAATATGGGTCAGAACTCAAGGGCTTTTTCTTAGAGCTCCCTTACTATTACCACCATAACTGATTTTAATGAATGATCATGTATAAACCCCAACGGTTGGTCTAATGGTTGAGGGATAGGATTTCAACCAAGACCCCTTAGTGCCACTTTACTAATATATTACACCTTTTAGAGTTTTGTGGCTAATAGAGTGAGGGGTTTTGGCATTAGCCTCCATTTAAGAATCTGAAAAACTAGGGTAAGATTGTGCAAGTTCTAGGTACAAATTTATATATATATATATATATATTTGAAACAAGAATGTTGAAGAATTAAGTTGATATCCATTACTGTTAAAAAATTATATAACGAGCAAAATGTGAAATGAAGATTAACTTGTTCTTGGTTGATGATTTCAATTGTGCAGCTTGAAGCAATGGGTTTTGATCGCGCCTTAGTGTTGGAGGTGTTCTTTGCATGCAACAAGAATGAGGAGTTGGCTGCCAACTATCTTTTAGATCATATGCATGAGTTTGAAGATTGATTGAAGTGGTCTTTCCTTTTTCTTATTTCGACCTCCTTTTACCTTTAGTTTTCTTTAAATCTGTTGGCTTTTTCTCTTTTGTGTTGGGTGAATATGCTTTTGTCTCATTAACAGTATTTTATCCCCCAAATTATATGTCATCTGGAGTCTTTGGAGAAAACTTGTGATGATATTCATGTCTCATATTTATATAGATTTTGGGGTCGTTTCTCCTAAATGTTTAGTAATAAATAATTCTATATGTGTTGGAGCATTCCTCTTATATAGAAGATAATCCAAAAAATGTGCCTCCATCTTTTCGCTCGCTGCAACATTCATCTCAAACAGGGAAAACAAGTTTCTTTATCCCCTTGGACGATTCAGGTTGACCTCCACCATTGATAATGGACGGTGGGGATCCATTCTTTGAAAATGAATCGTGAAGATTAATTGGATGTATATCCATGTTTTTATATTTAATTTTGATTTCAATTTTTGCATTTTGTTCTTTTGTTAAACCTTATTTTTAATTTATAGACTATTAAATTAACAGTAACAAGGGTAGAACAGTATCTTTAAGTATTTTCACAGTCAAAGGTTACTTTTAATGGTCAAATAGTGGTTAGTTTTTTTATAAATAATAACGTCGATTCCTTTAGTGAAATACTAAAATTATCAAGCGGGAGATTTGTAATTTGCTATACTAAAGAAAACGTTGTTTTAATATATTTTATTGCTACAAAATAATTTTACTAATTAATAAGAATAAAAGCATAAAACCGTATTCAAAATAAATAAATAAAAGTATAAAACCATAATAAGAAAATTTGAGTAACTCTAGTGGTTGTATGTAGATGTGAGAGAGAAATGAAATATCTAATATTTATATGCATAGAAAATTTATCTACAACCGCCAATGTATTAAATTTTACATTTGATAAAGGCAATCCATGTTGCGACAGACCTGCACACACCAAATTCCCCGTCTTATGGCTTTGGCAAGTACACAATTTTTATTGAAATAGGCAAGTACACAGTTTTTAATTAACTCTTTGACATGCTTATGCAACCCTAACCACTAGAAATTGGCTCGGATTCGGTGGGTTGTCTTGA
Source organism: Nephelium lappaceum (assembly GCA_021234005.1). Lineage (NCBI taxonomy): Eukaryota > Viridiplantae > Streptophyta > Magnoliopsida > Sapindales > Sapindaceae > Nephelium > Nephelium lappaceum. Next base: position 10,626,558 of record CM038011.1, on the reverse strand, counting down.
TGTAACCTTCACATGAGCTATTATAAAAGTAGGCAACACAACACGATGATAATGTCATGGGCTCGCAACTTCTCTTTCATTGACTAAGTCCAACCCAACTAATCTTGTCAAAGCTTGGTGGGTTTTTGTTTCCTTCTAGACAGATTCAATCCAATTTGGAATTGGTAAGGAAATAGCATACAACCTCCCCTAATCTTCATAGCTTCTTGATAACGCATATGCAACAATATTTTCCTTGCTTTTCTTGTATACAGTAATGAAATCAAACCCCTTAAGCTTGTACAAGCATCTTTTGCTGAGCACTTGTAGTAATTTATTAGGACCACAAGCACTTGAGACTCCTTTGATAAGTTCATACAACAAATTGATGAGCCAATAAATATGATCTCCATTTTTGCGTAGTTAGTACTAAATTACAATAAAAACATGATCGTAAAATTCCACTACGCTTCCAAAACTAAGGCTCATGTTCGTCAACATTATTAAGATCGACCTGACAATAGCTATTTCCTCCTTCGATAGCTTGATTTGACTATCAATATATGATAAAATAATGTCCACAGATAATATTAACACATCTTGATCTAGTCTATAAGTTGCATGATCTCCATTTTTATGTGGCTAGTACTAGTGCCATTATTTCTTTATGAAAGACCATGACATCTCAAATGTTAGTTCAAAAACAATGCAATTGAACTACAATTTTATTCATAATAACAAGTCTCTATTTATACAAAACTAAATAACGACTAATAGGATAACTAGAAAAGAAGCATATCTAATCTAATCTCCTTTTAAATTTAAGATGATCACTTATTTAAATTTTGTTGAGGCGAAAATTAGCTCCCTACAATTCAATTGGTCCAAATTAATTGGACCTCAATTAATTTGGGAAAAGAGATTCAAAATCAGGCCCCAACAAAGACAAATTCCTTTGAAAAGGAAGCCCTAGCCCAATTACCCATAAAGTTAGAGCTGGAAATAGACAATATTGCCCCATCAAGATGTGGGAAATGAGGTGAAGGAAAATTTCATCTTGGACATGTAAAACAAATCCCCTCGACGTCAGCAGATCAGCTACCTCGTTAAGGGAACAGAAAGGTCAAGCCTAGATTCAGACCTAGGCTAATGTGCTACAGAAATGGCAAATGCCAGGAGGTAGGTGAGAGAAAAGGAAGGGTTATAGGTGCGACATGTGAAATGCCAACACAACCAATGAAAAAGGATGAGTTGCGTGTCCCATGTAGTTGAATCGGTCAAACTTGAGGCAAGAAACCTGGGAAGGGTGAAAGCGATTGGATGAAAGAGACAAGCGATAGGATACAGAAAGATGAGCTAAGGAAGCACAAAATGGGAGTTAACCGATAGAAATTGAGGGAAACGGAGTAACCTTAGAAAGTAGAGACAATATAAATACCCCATCAGTATTCATGGGGAGGTGAGTGATTCAAGAAATATCCTAGAGTTCTCTAATGTGTGGGGTAGCCTCCAAAAGAGATTTCCTCACAAACATTAGACATTATTCTAGGATTTCAACTATATAATAGTTTGGATTTCTACTTTTTCCTTACTACCACAACACTTTTTTACATTTTTTCTCCCTTTGGCATAAAAGCTAAAAGGAATTTCTCTTCGAAAACCCCACTAATTTGAGCGTTAGAGGGTTTACACCGATGAAATACCGGCAACCCTTAACATCATTAATTGTTTTGCAGGTAGCTAAGGGGAGGAACGGTCATCCTAAGGGAAAAGACCTCCTTTGTGGAGAGAAGTCTAGGCATTTGAGGGGATTTCAGATCTTGCCAAATCAAATTACCTTCGTAATCCTATTTCAATTTATTGTTGGTGTAATTTGGTGTGCACAATTTTGACATCAACAAATTTAAAATGAAATCTGTCTTTTATTATTATTAATAATTACAATAAAAACAGGATAGTAAAATTCCACTACGCATCCAAAACTAAGGGGTCGTTTGTTTTTTTATCTGAAGATTGAACAATGTTGATGAAGACTGAAGACTGAATAGTGACTGAAACCTAAAATCTGAATGATGTGTTTGTTTTTTTTTTTTTTCTTTTACTTCTGAATGTATAATAATCTCGTCTGTTTTTTAAAATTAAAATTGTCTGAAAACTAGTAATTTGATATTTATATCATTTTACTATTAGTTGTTTTGAAACTTCATTTAATATAATACAAACAATTATAATAAATTATTTAAAAAATACTAAAACGCTTTTATGTATATATTAATAACATTTTTTATTCATAATTAAAATATAATTAATTATTATAGTAAAGTAATTTTTTTAAATTATATATACAAAAATAAATTATTATAGTAAAGTAAATTACATTTATATATTTAAATAAAAATAAACAAAATGTTCTTAAGTTAAAGAACTATAGCAACAAAAATTAAAACTGTAAAGTAATATATATTTTAGTCATTACAATATTTCATTGATTACATTTCAAATAAATTTATATAATGTAAAATTAGAACTCATTTGGAAATATATTATTTTGGGAATGATAGATTTGGAATAATATATATAAAAAATCATTTAGTGATTTATCATTAAGTGAAAAGTAAAAAATTGTAGCTTTTTATATTCAGTTATTTTTTAATAGTTTAAAGTGGTTTGATCACCTAAAAAAAAAACAAAAATCACTTAAAATGTGTAATTCAAACTCATTAAGTGAAAAGTGATAAAAACAAACGACCCCTAACATTCATTTTGGTCAACTTTATCAACATTGACGTGACAGTAGCCATTTCCTCTATCAATAGCTTAATTTGACTATCAATATTTGACGTGATAATATAATGTCCACACATCATATTAACATATCTTAATTTAGTCTATAAGTTGCACGATTTCATTGCTCCTAGATGTAAGATGGTTATTCGACGAGAGACTCGCTAAGGTGCTCCATAACCGACTCTAATACCAGATATTACGTGCACATTTTGATGGAATCAAAAATTTAATTTGGTTTATTTTGAGGAAACCAAAACCTCCCAAATGTTAGAAAAGATTAACACATTTAAGAAACATGCAATTGAACTACTGTTTTACTAATCATAGTAATTCTCAATTTATATAAAACTAAATAACACTAACAACTAATAAGATAATTAGATAAGAAATATGTCTAATCTAATATGTTAATTGCGCATCCAATATTATCACTTGTTCAAATTATAACAAATAACATTTATTATTATTAATAAATAAAATAAAAGCATGATCTTATCTACTTAATGGTTCTACACCGTTACTTGCAAACTATGGATAAATACAAACAAATACATAGCTCCACCGCCAGCCTGAATTATAAGCATGCCAGGATACACTGAGATCAGCTAGCTAGCCTCCGAAACCTCAACCTGTGTCTTGTTTATAGTCATGATACAATCCATTGCAGCCTCCTTTTGACCACCACTGATCTTACTACAGGCTTCCTCAGTCCTTGGCTCCTTATTATCTTCTTCTTTCACTTCTCCATTTTCTACTTCATGCTTGTTAATATCATCACTAACGGAGTTATTGCATTTCAGGATCTCCATGCTCCAACTCTTTAGTTGCTCAGTGGCTGTCTCATCTGCCAATCAAAAGTGTGAGTGGAAGTGCTTTCTAAATTACATGTTGATATCTGATATAATAAATTAGTCATTTGTAATTGTAATCAGATACGATAAATAGGTAATCAGATATAATAAAATATAATTATTAATATATATATATATATGAAACTTTTCAAAGAGGTAATAAGCATATATGTTTTAGAGAAATGAAGTAAATAAAGTGTACCTAGTCTTGGGACAGTGTGTCCTTGGGGGTGGTTAATGATGAGAGGGTTTTCAAAGGCAGTAGCCAACTCTTGAGAAGGCAATTTCAACCAGTCCTTTGCTCCTACGAAGTGCACTGATTTGACTTTGATCTTGTCTTTGTAGGCAACTTCACATATTTTTGGATCTCTGAATTTTGAACCTGATATTGACACGAACAGTTTGATGGGTGGATGCTCCTTCAACACCTTCCCCTGTTTACCACATTTTTATTTCAATTTTCAACCTTCCTAACACTATACTTTCTCACATTATATCAGGGGGTGCAATTGCAAGTGATGTTGTAAAACTCGACAAGTAGATTCGACTATTCGCCAAGTCGTCGATCCAACTAGACCAACTCGACGAGAGTATCAGTCAACTCAGTAAGTACTCGATCAATTCGGTGAATATTCGACCCAAGTCAACTTTACGAGTACTGTGCTAATGTTGTTTTTGAGATTGTAGGGGATAGTTTTTTTTTGAGGAAAATTGTAGGGGATAGTTGTATTTTGATTCTATAATTTTTTTTTTTAATATATATTTTTATAGATTTGATCATTGGTCAACTGGTTGACCATTGATCAATTAAACTGAGTATTTATCGAGTAACCAAATACATATTACTTGTTGGGTTGCCAGTCAAGTAGCAAGTAATGAATTCTGAAAGATTAGATGCAAGTGATTTGGCAAACCAAAAAAGAAAAGCAACTACAGTATTTATAAACTATCTTATATAAATTAAAGGACTTTAAAGTACCAGTTTTTCTGGAAAATTAACAAATAAGTTCCGGACATTTTTTATAATTTCAAATGGTTCGTGACTTTTTCATTTTTAACCAAATTAGTTGCTATATTTTCATAAGTAAAAAATTAGTCTCTTTATTTCAAAAGAAAAAAAAAAAAAAAGTCTCTTTTACTAATTTCCATTAGTCAACGTTAACATTTTATGAGTAAAATTAAATCAAATTCATTCAAAATCATTAAATGTATAGTGTTTGACATGCCAAAGACAAACATAACTGATGGAGATGGTCAATTTTTAAAAAAAAAAATTAATATTTTCAATTATTATAATAAATTTTAAATAGTTCTTGTTACAATTTTAGATTAAAATTTATTATAAAATAAATTTATATTTATTGTAACTTAAATATTTTCAAAATAATAATGTTAGTTTATTACTAAAATAATAAAAATATTATTTTATTCTTTATTTTAATTATATTTTTATATTTATTTATTTATGTTTTTTCAAATAAGATGAATTAAGGATATTAACCAACTTTGACCAAGTTAAAAGTTAAGTTTGACCATGAAAGAGATCAATTCACTTTAGTACTTGAAGAAAAAAAAAAATTGAGGACTTGATCAAAATTGTAAAAATTGCAAACTACTTGAAATTGTGAAAAATATGCATGGCTTACTTGGTAACCTTTTTTTTCTTTCAATAAATGTATAAAGACACTTCCTAACTGTATCATAATATAGATTTTCAACCTTCCTAACAAATTTAATTTAAACAAAAAAAACAAACAAACAACTTAAATTAAATTGTATATAAAATATTTTTCAGCTTACCTGTGCTTGGTAGCCCAGCAAAAGAGCTGACAGTGTAGCACCCTGAACCAAGGCAATTTTTATTTTTAGATAATAATAATAATAATGATAATGATAATAATTCAGTCTCGGAATGTAGGATGTTTTATGATTAATATAAAATACTTTAATGCTAGATAAAAAATTAAAAAAAAAAAATATATATATATATATATATCCTAATTTGAGATCCCTAATGATTCCAGCAGCTTACAAGTAACATTTGGGACCCCAATATTTTGAGAAACACAATTCCAAGTAAAACTATATAGAAGAATAAGTACCTGAGAAAAGCCGAGCAAGCCATCAAAAGGACCTTTATTTGTGATGTATTCACATAAGTAAGAGATGCATTCTTCCAAGTTTTTGTATTCTGTGAAATCCTGAATTATAATTTCACATAACAAAATTTCACACTGTCCAAGGCTAAAACTCGAAAACATTTATTTACTTATATGGAATGGAAGTGACTACCTCATTGAACTGAAACCACTCGAAGTAAGGTGGTGGAAATATGCCTTCAATGTCAGATTTGCCTCCAGCAGGAAATATTCCATCTGGAAAATCCTGTAACAGGTGAATCAAGGCAATATAATATCGAAAAAAATCTGAATTATCATCTAAAATGAAAAAAATAATAACGCTGAACCGTATTTTTTAATATAAAAAATTGATGATTTTACATTAATTTCATTTTAATATATATATAATGTAATATTATGGTTGTATTATATTGTTGTATCGTAACCTAGCTGTAGAGAGAGAGAGAGAAAGAGAGAGATACCAAATGGAAATGAGAGAAAATAGAAGGATCCCACTTGCTAATTTGCTTATGTAGGAAACTGCCACTGGTTCTAAACCCATGGAGACATAATATCTTCATCTTCTTTTGTGTTTGTGTTTGGCCCTCCATTTATTATCTTCAACTTTATCACTCTCACCTCAACTTTGAAATTCAAGTGTTCAAGTGCATAATGTATTTATATATATATAAGTCATGAGCACTACTAGCCTTCTTTATATATATTAAATTTATTAATCAGTAAATTGAGGTGGAAGATTTCAATATTTAGGTGGTTACCTACCACAAAATTGAATGCACCCCAGCTACCATATACATTTATACAAGGTAGTTGAGTTTTTGCTTTGGCTGGTTGTTGTTACTCTTCCACGTGACCAACTGATCAGAAGTCAAAACACTGCCTCTAATCATTTTCATTTGTATCAGGTTATTTCAATCAAAATTTTTTTACGATACATGACACCCATATACGATATGTTTCTTTCTTTGTATTATGTTAAATTTTCATGTCTTTTTCTTTCTCTTTTTCTTTCTTTTTTTTTTTTTTTTTTTTGGAACTTAAATTAAGATTAAATCAACCACAACAAGACAATATACAACTTTCGGCGACATCATGCCACCGTCTAGCCTCACACGAGGACAAGGCCGCCGAGGCAAGGTTATGGGCCAAGCGATTGCCAATCCTAAGAACGGCTTGACACTTAACAACCCTTGTCTCAGCACACAAAGCCTTTACATCATCCACAATAAACCCACAGTCACCCCAATTTTCACCCCCCGAAGACACTGCCACCGCGACATTGCAAGCATCCACCTCAACCAAACAAATTTCCAAACCAAGACCCTTAGCCAGTGACAGACCAGCCCGAAGCGCCAAAAGTTCGCCCAACACGGGCGACACAAGACCCGGCATGGGTCTGGATTCAGCCACCACCACGGCCCCCGAATGGTTTCTTATCACAATACCCGCCCCAAACCAGTCAACCCCTGGACGCACCGCTGCGTCTGTATTCAACTGAAGACCCCCAGCTGGAGGTGGGCACCACGCCATCGAACGACTCTGAACACCAGGTACCGAGCTCGGCAATGATGACACTTTAACAGTGTCCTGGAATTCGACAATCACCACCGCCGCCCACCCTGCCAGATCAGACGCCTGTCTCACTTGAAGCCCCTGGATCGCTGCATTCCTGTTAGACTAGATACTTCAGAGCAGCACACACAACAGCTCAATCTCGTCCTTACTACCCCCCCCCCCCCCCCCCCCCCCCCCCCCCCCCCCCCCCTCTCGCCTAACTTCGTCAAAGACATCCCACAGCCGCCCCAATTTCCGAGCCCTTCCTAATCGGGAACCTTGGAAACCGGCCCACGCTGGCTCCACTGACGGGCAACGAAGGAGCGCATGCTCCAAAGTTTCCGCCTCCTCCTCAGATAACGGGCAGGAGGCCTCAGCGATAACCCCCCTTCTGACGAAGCTGACTTTCACAGGCAACGCGTTGTGACACGCCCGCCACACAAAAATTTTCACCTTCGGGGGGATGAAGAGGTGCCACAAAACTTTCCACCACCCCTTTCCATCTTGGCAAGACGACGACAGGCCATCTGCAGATCGGTTCAACGCTAGCTGGTAGCCACTCTTGACAGTATAGAAGCCTTTTGCATCATAATGCCACCGAAGCCTGTCCTGAACCATCCGCGCACTGAGAGGGATTGACAAGATCGCCTGAGCATCCACGGGGAGAAAAAGGCTTCTTACCATTGCAGCATCCCAACTATGATTCAGTGTATTGATTAATCCCGACACTCTGATGCTCAAACCCTCAATCCTGGAGACCGGTCTGAAAGAAGACTGTCTCGGGAGCCAAGGATCATTGAAAACGTTAATGGACTGCCCGTCCCCCACCTGCCATCTCATCCCTTCACGCAGCAGCTCTTTCCCCCATACTAAGCTATTCCAAGCATGTGATCCTCCGCATTTCTGCCCTGCTTCCAAAAACTCCCCCGAGGGAAGTATTTCGCCTTGAGGACACCCGTTACCAGAGACTCGGGCCCCCTAAAGAGTCGCCAAGCCTGCTTGGCAAGCATCGCTTGGTTGAAGGGGACCAGATCTTTAAAGCCAAGCCCACCCTTCCCCTTGGGACTGCACATTTTTTCCCAATTGACCCAACTAATCTTCTCTTTTTCTTTCTATATTTCTAATTTCATGTTAAGTATTACTATTATAAGATTTTGTTTGTTTTTTTACCTAAAATTTTAATATGTTTTAATTTAATTAAAATTTTGAATAAATATTAATGCTTAAAATTTCAAACATGTTTGTTTGTTTGTTTTTTTTCATTTTTAACTTTCAGAATGATTTTATAGAATCGTAAAGTTAGTTGCTTTTTACCTTTACAAGCTTAATATCATTTAAATGATAATCAATCAAAATTAAATTCATAAACCTAACATTTTAATTTTTATAATTTTTATTATTTGAATTAACTAAAATTAAATAAAAAAATATTATTTTTTTAATACAAATATTTTTCAAATGTCTATTTTATTGCATTAAATGAGCAATAAAATATGTTTTTCAAAAAAGAAGAAAAAAACAAAAAATCTAATGGAAAAGGTCGTGACCTCCTCCATTTTTGGCAGCAGGGGCCTATCGACCGCTTTCAAAAAGGATTGAGACTGTTAGTGGCCACCTGCAACAATATGAAGGCCATCAACGACCTCCATGCACAAAGGAAGTCGTGGTCTCCACTCCTAAATCGAATAAGAGGAGATGCAACATCTTCTCATTAAATGACGAAAGGCAGATCAACCTCCTCCTGGTGAAGTTGGGAAGAAGCTGATTGACCTACTCTTATCATTATCCAGCAATCAATGGCAATGATTGCTATACTTATTGAAGTTGGTTAGGGTTAGGGACAATGTTTAAGATTGCGTTGAGTGTTTTCTTACTAGGGTATTTTGTAATAAGATAATTTTAAAATGTTCATTTCGAAAGAAATAATTCATTTATTAATAAATTTTTCATTGAATGGTAGATCAGAAAATTTAACTTTCAAAATTAAGATGTTTGTAACTTAATATAAGACATCAGCGAAATGATAAAACAATTTAAACTCAGTTTAATTCTTAAGTGGAATTAAGATTTAAGTGATAATAATTAAACAAAGTCTTGGTTAGAAATTAATTAAGTACTACATACTAGATGGAATTAAAGTTTTTTAGAAACATTTCAACTAAAAACATATACTTGGTTATTCTAAAAACTTTATACAAGTGCTCTTTCAAAACTTTTTTTACTTGAAAAGTAAATTTTATAATTTTAATACGTTTTATTTATTTATTTATCTGGAAGAGAGGAAATGAACTTTAAACCTCAATTTTATTGAAAATGATAATTAGTAATCAAATTATACGTACGACCACCAAGTGCAAATGCTTAAGCACAGCAAAATGATGTGTGTATGTTGTTAGTGAAAATTTTCTCTTTGTATTCTTTACTTTCATTTTTCATTTTGTTCTCTCTCTGTCTCTCTGTTTTTAATTATTAAAATACTCATATATACTAAAATATGATTTAAATCCAATTTAAAAAAATGAATCTCCGCCATCTATTTTAGATTTGCACAATGGAGAACAAATAAAAAAAATAAATGAAAAAAAATAAAACATTTTGAAAAATCTTTAAAAAATATATAGATGGATTGCCCATCTATCAAATGATGGATGATGGAAATCACTTTCCTTAAAACTTTAAAAAGAACAAATTAAAATAATAATAATAATAATAAATAGATAGATCTTCACCGTCCATCAATAAATTAAAAAAATTAAAAAAATAAGTAGATGGATCTCAATCGTCCATCAAGTGATGGATGATAGAGATCAATTTTTTTTAAAAAACTTTAAAAAAAAAAAGAAAAAAAAAAAAAGAAATGGAGATCCAATCTAAAGATTGGATTTCCATTGTTCAAAGAAGTTCAATAAGTGGAGTGCAAAATCAGAGTTTATTGGTTCACTCACTAAACCTTACAATGTCACCAATTCATCTTCTTCACATCAACCACAAAAATGTGAACCCAATGTTCTATTTTGAGCTAATTTGTTTGTTTTGTTATTTAATTATTGTGAGTGTACTTGGGTTTTTGATTTGCATATTGATCAAATTCAAGGATGTGTTGATGGTGATGGAGAGGTTGATTTTTGGCTCAAGAGAGTTGTGCGCAATCTACTCTTATTCAAACTTTTGGATTAATTGGGTGTTGAGTAGAGTCCACCCAAAATGATCTAAACCTATGACCCTATCTAAATCCATAATTTTGGATTTGATTAAATAACTGTTATGGTAGTTGTTCAAAGTTATCAAAAGATAACTACCACTTAACTGCTACTTGGCAACATAAATACATAATGGTTTATTGGTTTTTAAGTTGATGAAAAATCAGTTTTTCAAAGACTACACACAAACATCTGAACACAAAAACAGATAAGAGAAAACTTCGGTAATGACACTTACATTGTGAATTGAGGGTTTGGTTTCATATTTAGTGATCAAACTCTGACCGGTTGAATAATCTAAAATTCAGAGAACTTCTGTTGCACAAAACAAATTTGTTTTTCGATTTGTTTTTTACCGTTTTGGTTAAATTATATCAATGTTTATACCGCTTTGATTGTTTTCACAAACCACTAGCAAAATTCTGTGAAATAAGAACATTAACAAAGCAAATAACACTAGACATGTGCTCAATATACACCAAACTTGTGCTGGGGAAGATTGATTATCATCTCCTTCATCATCAATCAGCAATCCTAAATCAGCGATTTGCTGCTTTATAATTGATCGGTTTCAAATGTTCCATCAACTAATTCGTTTTTTTTTTTTTTTTTTTTTTTTGAGAAAAATAAACACCAAACCATAAAGAGAAGTCGAAGCTGAATCTCAAGGATTGTGATTGGATTTATACTTGGTTTCCATTTGATTCTTGCAATATTGAAATTGGATCTCCATTTTTTTTCAATAACTTCCGTGAAAAATATTATTTCCACTGTCCATCACTCTTATGGAAGGTGGCAAAATATTTTCTTTTTTAAACCACTTTATTTTTTAATTTTCCTTTTTTTAAAAATATGTTTTTTTTTTTTTCATCTTCTCTATCCATGTGGAGATCCCACTTTTTTTTTTTTTTTTTTACCTTTTTAAAATATTTTTCAATTTTGTAATTTATTTTTTAAAATTAAATTTAAAAATTATTTAGGGATATTTTGATCATTTTAACTAAAATAAACAAGTCAGACCTAATTGATGGCTTGATTTGACTGATACTGTATGGGTAAAGTATTATTAATAGATAAAGTTTACTCAATTTGCAAAGTACAAAGTTCAAGTAGGTAATTTGTCGTTGGCTGTTGGCGCCTTTGGTTAAAAGCCACAGCCCTCATGCCTCTAGGTGTGAGTGTTACACCCCACAGCAACGTCCCTCCACCAATTTATATGGGTAGTCTCCTCATTCATGTGCAGGCCTCGCTCCCACCTTCGTATGGATCGATCTCTCCCAAATGGGAGCATTTTTTCAGATTGTACCACTAGTATCCCATCTCAATTGATTCCGATAGTCTCTTGGATCAATCTCAGAAATAAATTTTTTTAAAAAAAAAAAGAAAAAAAAAGTTCAAATAGGTAATTTGTAATTCTTTCTATTTTAATACAATATTTGATTACGATTTCCTATAGCAAATTACACTCAATTAAATTTAAATGTTTTAACTAAACGACATCGAAAATACAAATTTAGCTACCGTCCAAATGTTGTACACCAACAGAGCAATCTATAGAGCGTTTTATTTCAATTAATTATCAATTATTTTTTAATTTTTAAACATTTTAATTTTCATAAACCATTTCTATAACCATATAGATCCCTCAAATACAATTAGAAAGTTGCCTGAATAAGAGAATTAAAATGCTACCAAAAATGTGAATCTAAATCTTCAAAAAAAAAAGAAAAAACGGGAATCTAAACGGTCACCGGCAGCAAGCGCAATTGGCAGCTGGTACTGGTAACGGCTAGTTGTGCAAAGACTGACGCTCCAACGGTCACCAGCCCAGGCGTCGGCACAATTCAAATTATTATTTGTTTTTTTCTTTTTTAAATTCAAATTATTATTTGTTTTGATGCCAATTGGAGTGGACTTGATTCCACTACCCGACAAACTTAAAACATCAATCCCCACCCACCCAACTTTTATTTAAGGGAAATAATTAAACTTTCCCTCTGGTTTATATATTTGTCTAAATGGGCCCCTTTAGTTTCGTTTTTCATCAAACTTCCTTTGAAGTTTACATAATTCCCCAAAGTCCCTTGTCGTTCGTGTGATTCTCCAAAATCCCCTTACCGTTAACATTATGTCGGAAAAACTATTAAAAGTGCAAGGGTAAATATGTAAATTACTACAAAATATATAATTTAAACCTTCAAAAAATGTTAAATTGATTTAAATGTAAAATATTTGAATTAAAAATTAAACAAAAACTCAAAATATTATATTTATCTATTTCAAAGAGAAAAAAAAAAAATCTGATATTTATCTTCTCCATCTCCATCTCTAATCCCTCGTTCTTATCTTTCCTATCTCTTCCTCTCTTTGTTCTTTCTCATTCATTCTCTATCTCTCCCGCGTCTTCTTTACAATTATAAATTGCCTCGCACATTTCCTTCAATCAATTTCTTCACAGCAACAAAAAAAAAAAAAAAAAAAAATTGAAATCCAAGTTGCCCATTTCCTTCGCCACTCTCGACTTGCTCGTTGTTTCAGACAAACCGCTCATGATCGACTCATCAACGAAACTATTGAATCAATTTGATTTTAATTATAGGATTTGGTCATATCAAAAGTTAACGAAAGGAAGTAAATGGAGAAAATTTTAAACTAGAGAGGGGAGTTTAAAGAAAAGCACAAACTATAGGGAAGAGTTTAATAATTTCAAATTGCTCTTCATTTTTGACTCGTTTAATATTTTATATAGTAAGGTCAATTTAGTAATTTAACTTTCAATCTTTTTGGTCATTACATCGTCCATTCTAGGGCCGGTGTACCATACACAACATGTGAGAGCATCACAAAGAATCGATGGATTCTAGGATGTATTAAATTTAAAATTCATTAAAATTTGTATTCTATTATGATTTGAATGGATTTCATTAAAATCTAGATGTATTCAATCTAGACTTATGTAAAATCTATTAAAATTTAAGTGTATTCAATTTAGATTTGTATATAATCCAATTAAATCTAGATCTATTAAAAAAGTTATTGACTTTACAAATTTTATTTAAATGATGAATTTGGATAGATCTTAATTGGGTTTTATGAAGAAAAATGTTCATAAAAGATCTTACTGTTCTCCTAAATATTTTATTAGATTTCTTAAAGAATTATCATAAAATCAACATGGAATATGTAAAATCTGTTAATTCCACTAAAATCTATTATTAAAAAAATTTCGTCTAATTCAATAAATTCTAAATTGAATAAACTCTAAATCTTAAGCATTTAGTGCAACGATACACGTCATTTCATATGAAATACTTCAACAAATTAAATAATTATTAAGATATTTAAAATATTTTGTTTTTGCATTATAAATATCAGGAAAATTATTAAATTCCTCCAACTTTTGGAATAATACCCCATTGTTTTCAGATTTTGTCTAGTATTCCCTAGGTTTTATTTCTTACTAGAAAAACCTCTACCTTTTTCATTTTTTGTAACAAACCCTTTTGATTTTTGAGTTCTTCACAGAAAAATCCTCAATATTTTATAAAAATTTTCAAAGAAAAACTCAAAAGTCAAGAGTTTTTCATCATATTTGTACAACATCTCTCTAGGTTTCAAACTTTTCTCTAATTTTTCTTTACGTTTCAATTTCTTCTAATATTTTCATAGTTCTTAGCTTCTCTAATATCCTTATGAGTTCTACAAATCGAACCTCAACCTCAAACCAACACAGCATCTGGCTTCATAAGCAATAGAATTGGTAGCCTCTATCGCCGACCACAGTCATCAATATGCTTCGAACTCAATTGAATCCGAAACCTAGATTCCATCTGGTTTTAAAGTGTTTTGAAACTCATATCAGATCTAGGTTTTGAAACCTATATCGTCTTCGTTAAACCGTGTACGAACCCATCATTGAAGCTCAAAAAAGACGAACGAACCTAAGCCTGAAAAACTCTCATGGTTTAAATCTTCAAATATTTTGTTTGAAGTTTTTTTTAATCCATCATCTTTTCGAATGAACCCAGTTTTGGGGTTCGTTTGAATTTTTTTTTTCTTTTGTTTTCTATTTTTTTTCTAATTTGTCATTTTTTTTTAATTTTTGATTTCTTATTTATTTTACATTTTTATTATTTTACTATTCATTGGATGATACCTGTCTTATTTTTTATTTAAATTTTTTATCTATTAGTCAAATTACGTAATGTTTAAAATACCCCTAACAATCATGGTCAATGTTAGCTTGATTGTTAATTGATTGATAGGAGAAACTAATTTAACATTTTTTTGGAAAAGTTAGGGTTTGTTTTATACTTTGTTGAAATATGGTTAAAATTTTGATATTTTTTAAAATCTAAGGACTAAAATGATTTTTATCCTTTTGATTAAAAAAAATAACTTATGATATTTGCACTTTTTTCTAAAAAAATTCTTTTATTTTTTGAGTTTTTTTTTTTTTTTTCTAAATAACCTAATGTTTACATTTCTACCAAAGAACACCTAACTTCATAGGGAATTTTGTTTGGAGAAACACTAAAAAAGATAGAGATGTTTTTGGAAAAAAGGAAAAAAAAAAATCAAAACGTAAATAACTTTTCAGCCAAAATGAAATCTTAAAAAATTAAAAAAAAAATGGTTATTACAAAAATTGGGGTATAGTTTGTATATTTACTAAAAACCCATTGGGTAATCATAAAAATATTACAAAAGTTGAGGAAGTTCAATAATTAGCATAAATAAAAATACTATATATATGTATATATATATAAAAGTGTAAATAATTTAACACCTCAGAATCAGCCAATCAATAATTCCAAGGAGAGATCGGTTTCTGTCATCAGTGTTGTTGTGTGTTTTTCAACCTCCATTTATATATACACACCTCTCTCCCTTTTACTCACTCTCCTTCACTTCTCTCTCTCTCTCTCTCCATCAAGAGAAGGTAATTTCTCATCTGGGTTTTTTCTCATTCGGTGGATTATTATTATTAGTCTTTGCTTTTATCGATTTTGAGTTAAGATTGGTAGATTTGATAAGAGGAGTTGTATTTTGAGTTGATTCTTTGAAATAATACTTACCCATGTCATTGTTTCTGGATAGAATGGGAAAGTTGGATGCTTTTCTTGATTCTGATCAGGGTTTCTTTTGTTTTCCCAGATAAAAAATTAGGTCTTTATATATAACAATAAAGGATATGCTTTGTTCTGTTTGGATTTATTTCTATGTGTAAGTGGATAGTTGACTGTGAATTTATTTAGTCATCTACTTGTATCTTAGGGTTTGACAAATGGGTTTTTGTTTGATTCAGATTTTTTTTTTTGGGGCGGGGGGGGGTGTGTGTGGGTGTGGTTGTGGGGTGGTGGGGTTGGGAGTGGGTTGTGGTGGTTTGGGTTTTGGATAAAAATTTTTGTGTGTGCAAAGGGTAAGAAAAGAGTGAGTGAATTGAAAATTGAAAGACAATGAAGTGAGGAGCTTTATAATTATAGGTATCTTGCAGTTGAATATATCGTTTGCGGATAGGGCATCCTATACTCTTTTACTTAGAAAATTTGTGTGTTCTACATGAAATTTAGAAAATATGTAGGTGGGTTGTGGGGGTTTGGGTTTTGGATAAAAATTTTTGTGTTTGCAAAGAGTAAGAAAGGAGTGAGTGAATTGAAAATTGAAAGACAATGAAGTGAGGAGCTTTATAATTATAGGTATCTTGCAGTTGAATAGTGTATGTTCTACATCAAATTTAGAAAATATGTAGTTTTGTGATTGATGATATATTCACTTCGGTAGCACTGCTACCTGCTTTCCGGTTTTTATTCATGTGATTGATATTTTCCAATTCGAACAGTTTTGAATTTGTCTCAAAGAAAAAACAGGTGACTTCCTTGGTTGAAATTAAAGAATAATTGGAATTATTCTTTTAACTTCTTTGATACGAATTCAAAACTGTTCAAATTGTAAAATCGTCAATTACTGACTTTGGTAAATGATCTAAAGCAATGTGGTTGTAATGCTTTAGGGAATTTCTTTTGTTTTCCTATTGCTCTGACAGTTTATGTGTCATAATTCTGATTATATATGTTTGAGATAACTTTGAGCCTTGTAATTACAATCTAGGTTTTAAGGGGTTTCAGGAATCTGAGATTGACATATGGTATTCTCTGGTTAATTTCATTTATACATATATGAAATTTTGCTGTATTGACTTTATGTGGATCAAACTTATGGAAATGTGTCTATTTATTTATAATGAGTAGATGTAGAAACTGTCCTGCTTGCAGAATGCTGAACCAATCTGTTAGGGAAAACATTTTAAGATCAGGTTCCGTGAGTTAATCTAGAATCTCTAATTTGACAATGTGGTTTGAGTAAGTACCGGTCAGATTGTATTATGCTGCCGCACAAGCTCTTCCTCTGTGATCTGTATTGCTTGATCACTGGAAAATAGAGTGTATAGTTTGGGCATCCAAATTTTTATATATAGTTCCCCTTGTCCTTATTTGTTGGTGTGTTTTTCTTCTCTTCTAAGATGAAGCATAGGCACCGAGTAATGGATTTCTCCCCCCTTTATTTAGGATCTTATTGCAGGATTGAATGTGGAGAGGGTATCAACAGTTTTGAAATTTAAGTTGGTGAAGGGCCCCCAAATAGAAGGAGGCCCTCCAAGCTCTTCCTCTTTGTTCTGCGTTGCTTGCTCACTGGAAAATAGAGTGAATGATTTGGGCTATCCAATGTTAAATTGAATAAATTTCCCCTTGTTTCTTTGATGTTTTTTGCTCTTTGCTTAGATGAAGCCTTCGCACCAAGGTTTTCAAATTCAGGATCTTATACCCCCTTTCAAATGTGTAGAGGGTTTCAAGACTTTTGAAATTTCAGTTGGCATATTTGTTTGCTTCAAAGGGTGTGATAGAAAAGGCTGGTAGCAGAAACTGTATTTTATATTATGATTGGGCATGCAACTTTAAGCCTGTGTCTGCCTATATGGATTTAAATTTTTTGTTACTGCTTTATTTTTTCCCCATTCAATCTTCTTTTTGCGATTGTTTCATATTGTAAATGTCTGGAGTCTCTGGACGCTGACAGTAGTGAATTTTAGTTAAGCCACATGATCATTTTGAATCTTGTGTAGAGAAGATAGGTGAATATCTAATGGTGAAACATATGAACCTTCCGTGTTTGCAAGAAGTTTATTACCTGATCACACTGCATTCTGATTTGGAACTGTTTGATGATTTACTTAGCATAGATTCTAAAACTGGTTCAATCAGCATAAGCACTTTTTTTCCTCTTTATTTCTATCAAACTGTTCCACTTTTGAGTGAGAGGATGCTACTGGACGCCTTACTAGGTCACTTAGTAATTAATAAGTATCCACCCATCTATCCTCTGTTTATTGTATGGTGGAGCTAGACCAGATTGTTTATGCTTTTCAGGAGCAGCCTGTGAGTCTCCATTTAGTTTCGCCTTTGGGAGCTTCGATATGACAGATCTAGTTTTAATTTTTGAATTTAAATAAATTTGTTAATTTCCTATCAAATTGTGTGCCCACGTTTCTTTTGTGCCTGTTGTTATAACTTGTGCATATGGCATGTGTGTCATGCATGATGTTTAAAATTATCTTTTTTTTTCCTTCCCTCATGTGATTAAAAGTTCGTTGTGTTGAGTAGTAACGTATTTGTGTAGGACAAATCATGAGACCTTATTTCTTTGTAGTGAAAGTTTAATTCACTAATTTTCAGGTCCTTTTGGCTTTGGCCTACATTGAAGTTCAAGAATCTCCTTGCGCAAATCTACTCTAAAGTTCTGGCATCTTGCCAGTGAAAGCAAAAGAGTTATTAGAAGGATTCCATCCCTTTTGGTGTAGCTATGGTAAATATACTGGTGCTCATCATGTCATTACTTGGAAATCTAGGATATATGAAAATGATGTAATGGATGCTTATTTTCTTTGTATTCATGGATAAAGAGCATCAGAATTATGATATCACATGCAATCTTTGAGCTTTTAATGATGAAAAATTAGTGAAAAATGTTATAATATGTTCTATTCATTTGCATGATTGGTTTATGTAATGGGACATGAGAATTCTGACGGGTTGGTAATTCAGTGTGCTAAATAAAGCAATTGGACATGACACCAAATCCATCATTTTGCTCTCTGTGGAGTACATTGTCCTTTTCATTTTAAGGGGAGATTCATTTCCATGGAGTCTCTGCTTATTATTTCATTTGCTCTCTCTGCTTATTATGCTCTATGACCACATGAATTTTCTGATTTCTCATGCAGCTTTTGTTATCTTGTTCCAGGCAACTAATGAAAATTTACCACCAAATGTGATAAAGCAATTAGCGAAGGAATTGAAAAGTCTTGATGAATCTCCACCTGAGGGCATTAAAGTAGGAGTAAATGATGACGATTTTTCAACCATATATGCAGACATTGAAGGCCCAGGCATGAAATTGTTCTCCTTTAAAATTTATGACTTTTGAGACGTATTGGGAATATTGAATTAAGATTTTTTGACCTTGCAGCTGGAACTCCATACGAGAATGGTGTTTTCCGCATGAAATTGTTATTATCCCATGACTTCCCACACTCCCCTCCGAAAGGTTTGTTGATGAATGTTATTATGGATTTGTATCTTTGTGATCTACAATATTATATAGGACATATGTATCTTCTGTGAACAACATATATATGCCTACCACAAACAGTGAATAGTAATTAGAACATGGATGTTGTAGGCTACTTCTTGACTAAGATTTTCCATCCGAATATTGCAACTAACGGTGAGATTTGCGTCAATACGCTAAAAAAGGATTGGAACCCAAGTCTTGGAGTACGGCATGTTCTCATTGTAAGTTCTGTTGGCACTTCTACTGTGTTATTGTACTATAATTATTTTTTTCCAATTCCTGTGCCTCCACCAAAAGAAATTACCTGAAAAAGGGAAAACCGAAAGAAAATATTTCAACTTCTATTTTTATTTTTATTTTTTATTTATTTTACAAGAATTGCTTCCTCATTCCAATTCCATAAATTTAGTTTGAGTTCCATTTGGGTCTGAATGTAATATTCATTTTTCCTTGCTTCTGAGATTTTTTATAACAGGTTGTTCGGTGTTTATTGATTGAGCCATTTCCAGAATCGGCTCTGAACGAGCAGGCTGGTAAAATGCTGCTTGAAAATTACGAGGAGTATGCCAGACATGCCAGGTGAGCTAGTTGTGGTGGGTGGGAACAGGGAAACCTTACATGTGTTATTAAGATGGCTTTTGTCCTACAGTGTTTATATTGGCCATAAATGTGGGACCTTTCATGAGTACATTTGAGATGTCATCATATTCTTGGGGGACAAACTAGTAACAATGATTTTCAGGATGGTTGATTTCATGTGCTTTTGATTTAGGGATGGCTGATGCTACCTCACATCTATTGATTGGTAATTATAATGATTTGTGCATGTTTAGACATGAAATTATTGTGATATTTTTGGGAACATATATGATGTTGGGGCTGCTTTTTGGTATATAGGTCTGCTTTACAAATAAACATGAAAAAACAATTTGATGGTTGGTAATTCATGAAAACATTGCGACACAAGTTACTCAAGTTTGTTAATTTTATGCAGGATTTACACCGGAATTCATGCAAAGCCAAAACCGAAGTTTAAGTCTGGAGCTATCTCTGAGTCGACTACTGCACTGAATGTTGACCAGACTAACTCTGCTGTTCTTAATGTTGACCAGAAGAATGCAGCACCTGGTGCTGCATTGCCATTGCCATCACCGTCACCGTCACCACTAGTTCCTACAACAGCAACCAGAGGAAATAATCAAGATCAGCCCACTGCTGTACTGACAGCACCTGAAATTGGGATCAGTGGGTCTGCAGCTGCTACACCAGCCAGTATTACGCTAAAGAAGGAAGCTGGGCTGGCGAAAGTTCAGGCAGCTGATAAGAAGAAAATGGATGCTAGAAAGAAAAGTTTGAAGAGATTATAGTTGAGATAGGTGGGGAATTGGGTTGAATTGCTGTTGTCGAAATCGTGCTATTGCAAGTGTCCATGCAGGCTGTGTATGGTGTAAAGGATGCTTAATTTGGGGAAAGTGATGGATCATCAAATTGACTTGTTCTCCTTATTTTCTTATCATCTTAGGTTTTGGTTTGTTCTTTTGTCATTTTATTTAATTTTTTTTCTTGGAAAAATCCTTTTATAAAAAAATCCCAGAATTGCAGTTTTCCTTGATATTTTTTGCTGATAAAATACAGGGTTTTGTCTAGTATTGGTCTATTGGACTAATGGCATGTTGATGAATATATGTCATCTATAGTTTTTGAAAACATATTAATAATATTAGGTCACCTTTTGGTACTCACATAAGTCCAAGGTCCAAATGGATCGTGTATACTCAAAATCTGATTTATGTTTGATGCATTGATTTGATTATTATTATTATTATTTTAATCTTAAAAGTATATGTTTTTTGTTTGTTAAAAATAAAGAAGGAAGATTACCCTTAACACATGTAGGACTTGAATACAGAAGCGTAAGATGGGTAAATTACTAGAAATCTAATAATAAAAAGTATTTATCAAAGCACTTAAATTAAAGTAATAAAAAACTAAAGATTAAGTCAAAACCTCACCCTCTCTCTTCTCCCCCACTCTCATAGGCTCTCTCTAATTGTGCTCTTTGTGTTATTTGTGAATTGTTGGGCTGCTAATGAAGATATCTTTTGGTCGGATTTAGAATGTGTTGGCTTAGGGCCACACTTAATCTCCTCCATGAAACAAGATCATGCCTGATCTCCTTTCAGTGGAGGAGATCAATATGGGATCTCCACTACTACGAAGTGTTCAATCCTACATCTCCTACATTTGGAGGAGATCGTGGATCTCCTCCATTGATAGGAGACTATCAATCGATCTCTTTCGAAAGGAGATAGTGAAGACAAAAGGTTGAGGCCACAACCTCTCTCTCTCTATATATTAACATATATGTGTGGTTGTATATATATATATTAACATATGTTTTATTATTTTTTTTATTAAATTGAAAGGTAAAGTACATTTTTTGTTTCTTAATTTAAACAAAATTTCCTTCAAACTAAAATTTAAACAAAAGTCTATGGGAAAATAAGTTAACCTAAAGGCGCTAAAAAAATGTCTTAATTTTTAATAAACTTCGTCATGAGTTGTAGAAGTTAAATGGAAGAAAAATATGGGCAAAGAATCTAACAATAGTCACATATCTTCATAAAAATGAAGGTCTCAAGTTTAAATTCTTTTATATATATATAAAGAACTATTTTTCTCTATATTGACTTTTTAATTTGTTTAATTTTAATTATTAAATGCCTCTCTAACTTAAATTTTTGGATCCACCATTGTTAATATTGCATATCATAAAAGACAGTTTTGGTGTTTTGAAAAATGTATTAAGGTAAAAAATTAATTTATAAATTTTTAATATGAGTATAGAAAGTGAAACGTATTTTAGGGTGGCAGTGGAGCCCTCTAAAATTCACTCGGTTTTACATTCCATTAATAATCGAGGCATAAATTAGGTGGGTGACATTTAGCACAACTCACTAGTAAATCTCATCCCAAGATTCTTTTCCGCCAAAAATAGATAGCCAATACTACTTTGTTCATGATGACAACACTACACTAAAATTCATAAGCCTAAACAAAAACACAATGGTATATGTGTTATAATAGATAAAAGAAACTATTATATTGAAAACAAAAGTGATAAATGGGAATATTGGCGCCATCATAAAAAAATTTGACATCAGCACTGTGTAGGCTAGCTTAGTTGACCTCCTTCGAGGAGAAGGCTGACTCCGTGGTGAAGGATGCGATCAGCCACCATCGGAAATGCCATCCATTTCCTCCTTAACCAAAGGCCAACGGAGAATCTCCTCCAAGTAGAAGAGATGTCGGACAGCTCTTGCGACATCCAACACGGGCGATATTTTCAGGTCTTAATTTTGATATTTAAATTTTATCATATAATGTTGTCTATTTATTTGTTATTAAAAATTATTTTTCCTTGGAAAATTAGTTGACCAGATATTTTGATCAATTCAATCTTGTACCGCTCAATACGACATGGTACAAAACAAACTCGGCGTGCCAAACACGACCTTGGAGAACAAACATATCACAATATCACAATATTAACTTTTGTTAAAGAAACGACTTGGTACAAAACAAACTCGGCGTGCCAAACACGGCCTTGGAGAACAAACATATCACAATATTAACTTTTGTTAAAGAAAATGTACCAATCTAGGCATGAATTAGATAGAGGACATTAGGCTCAACACCTAACAAATGTCAGCCCAAGAGACTGCCAAAAAAGAGAGAGCCAACATTAATTTTGTTCACAATAACAACTACAACAAAACAAACGGGCCATATAAGATGTAGACTAAAAAGCGGCTTTTCAATCCACATTATATATACTATTTTTGCAGGTCATGACTCATGAGATGTAAATTTGTAAAACGACAAAGGGGCCTGCCATTAAAAAGGTCATTCATCCAACAGATGACATTTTTCTGCAAGGGAAGTTCAGATCCACAAACCAGCACTAAAAAGAAAGTAGAATATATAAAAACACTGCAAAGAAACTTAAGTCACAAGAGACATAATCAGGAGGGAGACAGAACATTCCACCACCACCACCACCACCATCACACGCACCACAGAAGACCAATGCGTTCTTTTAAAGCTTGACTTAATAACTACCAAATTAAAAATTTTAAATAAAACAGATAAAAAAAAAAAAAAAAGAAAAGGGAAAGAAACTAGGCATCCCATTATATTAAGTCAACCCTGAATATTCTTTTGGTTTTGAAGATAATAATTCATGGAATATGGGTAGGAGGGATGGGGGGAGGGCCTCACTTGGCCATCATAACCTTGACGAATTCCTCGTAATTTATCTGGCCATCGCCATCCACATCGGCCTCCCTAATCATCTCATCGACTTCCTCGTCAGTAAGCTTCTCGCCTAGGTTAGTCATGACATGGCGGAGCTCAGCCGCCGAGATGAAACCATTCTGATCCTTGTCGAACACCCTGAAGGCCTCTTTGAGCTCCTCCTCAGAGTCGGTATCCTTCATTTTCCTGGCCATCAGGTTTAAGAACTCAGGAAAATCGATTGTCCCATTACCATCAGCATCAACTTCATTGATCATATCCTGCAGCTCCGCCTCCGTGGGGTTCTGCCCAAGCGACCTCATAACAGTCCCCAGTTCCTTGGTGGTGATGCAACCTGAACATTCCATTACAATAACAATATTAGCCACCACAACGTGATCTTTCATTTGCCCAAAATAAGCCATAGTTGCATTTATCATAACAACAGCTCAAATATGACAATTTAAAACTTAGGGCGCAGGCGCACTCAACACAGAAGCTCTGCAGTTATATATATCCACAGATGCAGATATGTCTTTTGAGTTGAAAGGGTATCCAAGACAATATGTCTCACTTCTCTAAAAGACATCAACACAAAAAAGCACCGATTATGAAAATTCAACATCCCAAATCCGAGTCCAAAAATAACATTTATCTTCATGAAATTGAAGAGAACAAAATGAAAGATCAACCCAGCATCGAAGAGTAGACTTAAAGCATATTTAATCAAATGCGCATGTGATCATCAAAAAGAGTTTGATCCACACAACTCAAAATGCTTTAATTGAAGGAAATCATACCAAAATCTAAATAAAAACACATGTTTGAAAATGGAAAGTATGAGACACCAAACAAATAAATATTAAAGGTCAACGTCAGCGTCAGGTTAACAAACATCATCCGAATCTATAAAGATTAAATCTGATATCACATGTATTCTTTGAAAGCTAACACAAATCCACATAACATGAAGAATTTATGAAAGTAAATCTAGATCTAAGCCGAAAAGAGAAGATACAGAAATCAAAGAGGGAATGAAAATCAGACCGTCTCCATCCTTGTCGAACAAGCTGAAGGCTTCTTTGAACTCAGAGATCTGGTCATCGGTGAGCTGATCGGCCATTCTTTTTGTAAATCAGAGAAAAAGAAATGATAAAACTTGGTTTAAAATTTTCGTGATATTCGAGAAAACACACACACGAACAACGCCACAATTAGGAAGAGACGAGAGCGAGTGAAGATAGGTTTTATATTAGGCAGCCTTTGTCGCGTCAATATTCTCGCCTTCCGGACGTAACCCCCTTATCAAATTTCCCTCATTCTTTTTTCCTTTTTCCCATTTTACCCTTCCCTTCTTTTTCTTTTTTTTTTTAAAAAAAATTTCTCCTTTTAATTACTATAATACCCCCACTTCCTCCCCACACCTTGCATCAGTTATAAAAATATTATTTGTGTAATATTGATTAAGCGATGGTGAATTGTTTTAACTAAATGTTTTTATCAAATCAATAAGTTTATATTTCAAAAAAAATAATAATAATAAGTTAAGAAAATTAAAATAACTTTGAAAATATAATATGATAGTTCAAAAATTCTTCAAGTGAATTAAGAGTTTTAGGAATTAATATTGGTTAAATAAATAATGGAGGAGAAACTAAATTCAATTTCAATAATATTATACAATTACAAATTTTGTTATATTGATTGTACATTGATGTATTGATAAAGTGATATTTATAAATTAATATATTATGTTATTTAAATAATTTTTTTATAGTATAGCATTTTTTTAAATTTATATTTATATGTAAGTTAAATTAATGGTATTAGCCATAATAACAAGTAATTAAAAAAAAGGCTGGTAAATTATATAATTATACTTTTTTGTTGCTTAAGGGGTATTTCAGGAAAGTAAAATTTAAAACAGAATAAATACTAATAGTTAGATAATTAGATAAAAAAAATTGAGCAGCATTAATTTCAGGGGTATAATGGTAATCATGGCGATTCAGTTAATAAAACACGGAAGAAAGAAGCGTGACTGAGGTGCGTCAGTTAAGACAAACATTTCGTGCTAATAGTTGGAAATGGTCGACGCACGTGATGCCACGTGGCTTGCTTGCACGAATACAGCGAATAGAAAACAAAGAAAAGGATGGGATACATGACGACTTATGTGGCTCAGGTGCAGTGTATAATGAGTTCCATTGAAATTCACCTTTCGTGAGGTTTGTTACCACTGGCTGACAGCAATTGTCGCTGATATTTTAATTTATTTTGCAATTCTAGATTTTTAAAAAAATCTAGAGAGCGGAAAAAAAAAAAACCCAAAAAAAGGGGTATTAGTAAGAGAGAACGCGTTTACGCGGTTTGTACGCGGAGAGTGCGATGAGCGATCACACGTTGACTGCCACGTAATGAGTCCATCCTAATCGCAATGCTCCCAGGCGGCCTTATCGAATCTATTTATTGTCGATGATGTCACCATCCTTGTATTTTCTTTATCTTTTTAATTCGACAATCATCTTTATATGTTCTATGGTGCCTTTCTTATGAAAGTAAAACTAGCTATTCTCCCCATGGGACCAAACTATCTCCAATCTGATTGATCTTCTCTTTATTAAAATTAATTATTCTTTTTTTTAAAAAAAAAAAAAACTAATTATACTTGTATCAATAAACATATTCAATGTTAAGTCCGTTATAAATATATAAATTTAAAGAAATATTAGTGTCCATTAATTCATTATAACGGACTTTATCTTTTTGTCTTCTCATTAGCTTCACCATCATGATATGTTTTATGATATTATTTATGATCATTTACTCTTCTTACAATTGTGATCATACGTTTTCATTTCGTAATTGTCCCTTTGTAATTTAATTGATAGAATGTATTACAATTTGAATATTGCAAATTGCAATATAAAGATCACAAATTCAATAAAGCTTGAGGTTTGATCTAATATATGGAGATTGCAAATAAGCCTTATTAAAACTTTTTGTTTGCTATTGGT